>WWET01002388.1:88234-125815 GCA_011038615.1 Limnodynastes dumerilii
CTGCTGACAGAAGTGAGGATTCAGACACATTATGTTACATTCAGATACGTTCCCTTGCAAGTGGAAAATGACCATTTTGTGTAAGTCTTGATCCAGCCCAATATTAATAGTTTATCCTAAATGTAGGATTTGAGGTTGAAAATTCTCACCAATATCTTTTCAGTCAGTTAATGGTAATATCATATGGGACTAGCTTAAAGATTTCCCTTCAGTGATAAGCTTGTCTTGGTCTGCTTTTAACAATTTGACTTGTTCCAGACATCTGCATCTAACCTAATTCTCCACCTCTAACCTGTGTTCTGTATTGTGTAATGTATGCTTTGCGATCTATATTCCAAATACCATTTCTCTTCTTAACTGCCCTTGTCAAACTTCTACATCTTTTTTTTTTTTTTAATTTAACTTCCCATTAAGCTTTACTGACAAGTTAAACTTTGTTTTTATTATGCCTCCAAATGGCAGAGTCAACACCCTACATGCCTAATAACCAAGGTAATGAGAATGTTTGTTTCTTGACACTTGTTGAGGAATTGGATGATTAATTTCTGGGAAATTTACATTGTATTTTTTTTATTTTTCATCGTAAATATAATGTATTGGGTCAGTTCTTCAGTTGCATTTCCTCTATGTAATAGTAAAATCTCTTCCAGCATCAGGTGTATCTGGGAAAGGGGGACGGAATACAGATATAGGATCCAATGGTGGCCCGCCAATAGGAGGTAATAGTTTTTTAGTGCATACATGTGTAATTTTACTTTAATTACAAATATGCTGCACATAAAAGTGGTTGAGGGGGTTAGACCCTCACATGAGACTGTTTGCTTGTAATATTAATGTTTGTGGACTTTTTTCAGGCAATAATAGTCCTCACGGCAGTCCTACCTCTTTGGATCAGAACATGCTACTTACAATCATTGTGTCCCTTGGTGTCATAACAGTCTTAGTGGCTGTAGTCATTGCAGCTATCTGCTCTCGTCGCTCCAGCTCCCATCATAAAAAGTAAGTTTTCCAATTTTTGTTATACACCTATATTATTATTCAGTCTCTTCACAAATGATCTTATGGCTTGTACTTTTTTTAAATGTCCTTTTTGTTACCATTACCAATGTCTTTGTGATGCCAATACTCCCCAAGTTTTTGTTGTTGTTTCTGTGTAACCCCTGCCATCGCCATACTTGGCTTTGCTTTGGCTACATACCAGTGATGGGCAACAAAAGAGCCCTTGAAGCAGTCAGTCGTGGCTATGCTACATTTTTATTGATGTCCGGTTTGTTTGTGTTAGCTTGTATCACTTGCATAAGATGACTGCTGGTATAGTATTAAATGTAGCTGTCTCTTGCTTTCAGTACATATTTTGTTTATCTTTATTCTTATTACCACAAATAATGTGTGGCCCGTGTTCTGCACCGTGTTGACCTTGAGATATATCAAGTTGTTGATCACTGTTATACAAATTAACTGTTTATACAAATTAACTTTCTGGACATGTGACTAAACTTCTTTGTTTACTGATGAATCTGTTTTCCAGACATTCTTGTTGGACCGGATCATAAATTCTTTCGCTTTAGCGTTCAATTCATGTGCACATATCCATATAACCCAATCTGCCCTATTCAGACTTAATAGAAATGACACTTCAGACAGCTTTCAGCAAAGGGGCTCAGAAGTGGGTGTGACTTGGTATTACAATGTACAGAATAGACTAACCAATTTAAGCTTCCAAACCTCCAGCATTTTACATTTGCACAACTCTAATCTTATGATAGCTTATGGCTTAAGGAGTCAGTTGGTGCAAGGGTAGTGTTTTAGTGGATCAATTTCTAATATGAATGCAAACTTGATGAATGTTAGGATCCGGTCCTTTTTATTTCTGTTTTTTTTCTCTATATATTTCCTTCATTTTTCTATGTTTTATCAAACAGGAAAAGAGCTGCGTGTAAGTCAGTGAATGGGTCCCATAAATACAAGGGCAACTCTAAAGATGTGAAGCCTCCTGACCTCTGGATTCATCATGAGAGACTAGAACTGAAACCTGTTGACAAGTCCCCAGAGACTAACGCAATACTCACAGACCCCAATCTGCCCCGTTCACCCCAGGATTTAACCCCTGGAGACAGCACCACGGAAAGCAGCATTCACCAGCACAGCAACTCATACCGAGGTGAGGTGAATATTGTGTAAGGGTTATATTTGAAATAGGAAATAAAACTGATCTGCAGCTACATATCTGTTACTGTGGGAACAATAAAGTAGATACATCTGGCACAGCTGGTAATTCCTTATTCCAAAAGTTGGCAAAATTTCTACTGTAGTAATTGTGGTTCAAATTTTTCCCTTATAATTAATGTGATTTTTCTATTCTATTTAAATCTATTTTTCTAAAATATATTGCCGTATTGCTTCCTTCAGTTATGTTCTTTCAGGGTTGTGATATAGTGTGGGTGTGTGGGGGGAGGGGGAGCATATTGTCATTTAGTACTTGCAGGAGCCATTTTGTGGTACTGGCTTGGCCTTTCAAATCAAGTTCCACTGGGCAATTCTTAATTTAGAGCTAACAAACCTGCATCCTCTTCATTTTACTTCTGTATAAAATTTTAGATATTATTCCAATATCAATCAAGTCTTTAAATAAGCAATGTAAATATTTAATTTAAGAAAGCACATTTTCAGCAGCTTTTATTAATGGGGTCTTGTATCTTTGTCAAAAATTTAGCTTGAATATTTAGGCTGGATTAAGAATCATAAAAGTAGTTGATGTTGCTGGTTGTAATAGGATGAGTGTGGGTGTTTTATCTTTACTGGCCTGTCTTTTTTGTTACTAGGTCTGGAATCTGAGGATTCTGTGTCCTCACTTGCTGGACGTCGAGGAATGAGACCAAAAATAATGATGCCATTCGACTCGCAACCTCCACAGCGTTAGTACTTGGGTCTGGGGCCACATACTTGTTTCATAGATTAGCAGAGACTTGTGTTTAACAATTTTAGAGACTAGAAATACATTTCTGGTCCAGAATTTAAAACTATTGTTCTTGAGTAAAAAGTTATCATTTTATTATTTTTATCCCCCATTTTCCTTTCACCCCTAACTATTTACCAAACACTTTTACTGTTTATTAGCCCCAGTACTGTCACTGTGTTTTATCACTTTTTGAAGTACAGTATGACTCATCAAAACTACATCCTAACATCACAGTATTTTCTATCATCACTTGTTACTGACCCCACATCTTACTTTCCTTCCCCAAATATCATCATTCTGTCTCTGTTTCAGCGGTTGTCAGTGCTCATCCCATACATTCCATCGATAACACTCATTTCCGCTCTGTACCTGGGTTCATGCTGCACGTGCTGGGTGGTGCTCCTCAGGCTGCAGGTGAGAAACACATTGTACTAGCAGTTACAGCTGTATCAATGGGTCCTGCCCTAAAGGAATCAATAGGGATCCTTATTCCCTCATTCCCTCAATGCCCTAAGGAGAAAATCAATGAGTGTTTTTTGTGTGTTTTGTTTTGTTTTTGTTTTTTTGTTATGAAATTTCCATTCATGAGGTCCAGCTATGGTGTTAAGTTCATTTCATCATATTGGGGATTATCATTTAACATATCAATACACACTCAGGCTATCTCCATGATATGGTTATCATGTATGTCTTTATTGTGTACAGATAGTAGTGAGTCCTGTTCATTCTTATTGGAATAGTATGTGTTGTATGTGTGAGTGTGTTAGGTAAGTTCTAATAATGAAAAGTATAATCGTTTGGGAAGGGTGAGAGGGGGAGTCATTTTGAAATGACTTAAACTCTTTTAAAAGATGGGGGTATTGAAGGTCTTGTAGGGAAGTTAACTTGAGATGTTAACATGAAGAGTTTTTGGAGCTCCTTGGGTATGTAATCTTTATTCTTGCTGAGTATTCGGGGGATGGGACTGCAGATTAATCTGAGGAATAAAGCAGCTGTTGTCAATTGTGAAATTGTGCAGTGACTCTGGAATGAGGGATGATCTGGACATATTTGTAATAATTGAGCACCAGGAAGTGTTGGAGATTGTATTAGATGCTGAATGGGTCTTAAAGTCCTCTGGGTCCCTATTAGTAAATGATTGTGAAATGTTGAGGTGGTTTCAAAGGTAGACACTAAACACGGTGCTTGAAAAGTATAATGTATGCAGAGAGCTTAACTGGACAGTACTTCCTCTCAGTTCCCTGCTAATTTATTTGCTGCTAGTGAGTATCATACTAGTTATAGTGTATTCTGGAAGCTCTAAAAATGTAGTGTAAAATTATTATTTTTCTGTTACTGGGTTTACAAAACTATAAACAAAAACTCCTCTCTTAATAAGTTCTCTTTATGGATTGTTCTTGTTACTGAGTATTACTGTTTTTACATTAGAATCAGTCCGCCACACCCCCAGTTGTGATACAGTGGTAGCTGCATCATCATCTTCTCAGACTGGTCCTGAGGACCCAGACCCCCCTGGAGGCAGTTTTTTGCCTGGTTCCATGGATGAAGATTCTGGTCCCAGTATTCCTACAGCACATATTCGACCATCACATCCTTTAAAGAGCTTTGCAGTACCAGCTGTGCCAGCTCCAACTTCTGGTACCGTCTATGAGCCACTACCCAGCTCACCCCTTTTGGCACAACAAGGTGCGTTTATTAGGTGATATATACTGTGTCCTTTTTCCATCTGTTTCTTAGGATTAATTAGTATGCTTGGGCTTTTTCATTAGCTGCTTCTGCATTATCGGTGAAAACTGCATCTCTAGGGACACTGGGAAGAGTGCGTCCACCACTCCCAGTGACTGTACCCAGTGCACCTGAACCACTAGAGACAAGCCGGATGCTTGAGGGCTCAGAATGTGTATGTATCTATTTTCTTTCTGCTTAATGTGTAAAGAAAAACTAAGAAGGGGATTTACAATCCGTTTATTATTGTAAAGTTCTATTATATCTACTTCAGTGATCCGTTAACTATTTAATATTGCTTTAAACAATGACCTTTAAATTTTAAAGTAAATTCAAACGTTAGAAAATCTTAAGGATACATTTGAGATGTTTTCAATTGTATTGCCTTTCATTTTGTTTTGTTTAATTTTTCAAAGTATAGAACTATATTGTTATGATTTGTTTTTAAATCTGTTCTACTTTAAATCAGACATTTATATCACTTCTCTCCTGTAGAGCTATGAACCAGACGAGCTAAGCAAGGAAATGGCTCACCTTGAAGGCCTCATGAAGGATCTGAATGCCATAACCACAGCATGAAAGAAGAAATCACCAGAGGCTAACTTGACACTGGGTGGCCAGAGGCAGTGCAGCCCTCCTAGAGCCTTTGTGCCACATCCATATGTACAGACATGAAGCAAGTTTAGAGCCCAGACTGTATACACAGGCAAACAACCAGAGCTGATACCTGGTATTCTGTACCTTATTTCCTCTGATTTATAATATTTTTGGGGGGTTTATATAAAACAGAAGAGGAATTTTATGTAATCCATGGAGGAATATTGTGTATTGCCATTGTTTTTTGTTCCTTTTACCCTGATGGGTCTTCACCCAGTTGCTGTGGCTCATCAGTGTTATGCCCATCTTGTGGCCAGCAGGACAATTAAAGATGGTTACGATCTGTGCAGTGCTTCCAGACTGTTTAGCACATCAGTTGGCAGCAACTCCCCCTCCAGCCTCTGTGAGACTTAAAACAGTGTTACTCCCCATCGATCCCAAAGTTGCTAGATGTTCCCCCCACATCTCCGTCCATTTATTACGCTCCTACCTTAAAGAGGAAAATGTATTCGGATGTTACAACCAGTTGGGAGGTTCAGGATCTGTACAATACACATTGCGATGCTGCGAAAGCTGACGAGACACGGTTTCCTTGTTTTCTGTCGTAAAGAAGCTCTGTCCACGACAACTGGTGGCTTCATTGAGAGGCTTAAATGGTGGTCGTATTATAGCAAACCTGGCCATCAGCACTTTCACATACCAAACTGTTTTCCATATTGTGTGACTTCCTTGTATTTGTAAATGAAATCTGCCATCCCTGCACATCCTCCTGTATAGTGTCCTATCTTCCACCACAACCAGTCTTTTCTGTACAGAAAATGCATTCTATTTTTTTTTTATTGCTTCCTCTGTAGTGTTTAGAATGTATCTTTTTATTGTGAATTTTTTTTATAACATCATGTTTATTATTTGGTATTGGATTTCAATACACCTTTTTTATTCAATCAAATTAGTTTTTCAGCTTTTTGTATGCTGCTCTGTCCTGCCTTTTTAGTTATGTTTAATGTGTGTGTACACACACAAACACACAACACACACACACAGGGCTGACTATAACATTTTCTTTATTCATGTGATAAACACGTGAGACACACTTTTCAAGTGAAAATATCTTTAAGGAAGCAGTCATTTATATAAATTTATAAAACAAAGATTTCTGTGTTAAACATTCTTGCTTGGATACATCAACAGACCAACAAAAATGTTATAACTTTTCTACTTGATGTGTGTTGCTCTATTAATTTACTATATATTGCTTTGTTACATAGGACACAAGGGGTTTTTTTTTTTTCCGTCTAGTTTTTAATTTGTTTGTTCTTGACATTGCACATTTTTTCTACGGGCAAGATGTGGTTTATTTAAAGGCATTTAAAATTGCCTTAAATGTTAGAAATCAAAGGCAACATGACACCATCCTATGGATATGTCTATATTTGTTCTGTGTTGGTGGGAGTCTGACAATATCAGTGAGACAGGACAGTAGGGGGTTATCGGTGTGGCACATCACACCTCAGTCTTATTTTAAAGTGTATCTTGGTAACTAAGTGTATTTAATACATGTTTTGCCATCACACAAAATTAAAGAATTAATCTATTGTGTCTGAATACCCCTGGAAAACAATAGTGCTCTCTGCATTCTGTTTCACTTTGTCTTCCTTCACAAACACACTTGTGAAATCCTAAACATGCGTGTTCCTTCCGAATACTGCAGACTGTACCAGACACTTGCTCCACAGTAAAAGGTTATATATATCCTACAGATGGTTACAGTGGGATATATTTATGCCCTATATCTTGCCTATACATTCTCTGCAAAGAGCAAGCTTATGTAAAAAATACAGACATAAATAAGTCTTATTAATATGCACATAACACCAGAAAGCAGAACTTTCAGATATGTATAGGTATAGAGCTATAAACTATTAGAATAAAGTAAAAACGTATCTGTATTTATTTGCTTAATCTCTTCTGTATAATTTCAATGTTGAATATCCTATCCTGATGATCTTTATAGCGTGACTATATTTAACAAGAGTACTCTGATATTAAGGTGGGCCCAAAAGAAACCGGTCATATAATCTGTATAATTCCATGATCAGACAAGGTATCGCCATCAGAGGCATAATACAGTGTAAAATGTCAGGATTGGATGATCCACTTCATTTTAAGCAAAGGTCTGTCTGTGCCAGAATTGAAGGCCAGTTTTTATAACATGCTTCAGGGATTGAAAATGATTATGGAGCTCTGATGAAGAGCAAAAGGGTCTAAAAAACAAGATATGTCTTTCAAAATGTAAGCAAGTGAGATCTGCCTTTACCCCCAGTATATTCCAGACCCTGCTATTAATTTATTAAGGGCATGCTTCATAAAAAAGAGAATATTTTATTGGTAGGTATATTGAAATTCTACCAAAGGATGTACAAACGTTCCTGGACACTTACCTACAGTTGTCTTTGTGGTTATGATCCAGTGCAACAGACAGTTTAAAATGTTTGTAGGATCAGATATGTGTATGTATATGGAGGTTCCTAGATGCCACTTTGTTTGTTACTTGGATCCTTTATTAGCAGTTCCATATTGTTAAACATGTGACTAAGCAGACATAAAATAATGATGAAAAAAGAACTTATAGCGAAAATTGCATTATGTTGGTGTCCTAAAATCCAGTTGCCTTTCCCATCACTACTGCTTGCCATTGTAATTTCTTAGCCATGGGTATGCAAAATTTGCCTGTAAAGTAATTTTTATTCCTGGATCACCAAACTTTAAGAGAAGAGTGCTAACTAGCAAGCTCAACCCTTCTATTGGAAGTTTTGTTACTCCTTTATATGAATGGGTCAGGGTTGCTTTCCAATTATTAAGCACAAATGCACAACACTAAAACCAGACAATTGATTTATATGCATGGACCCGGGGGGATAAGATTGAAAGTTGAGATCCAGCCCATAGTCTCGAGGCTAAGCTAAAATATGCATCAGGATGTGTTGCTTAGGGGTAGGAACTGGATGCAGGTAAAAAAAAAATGTAGAGGCAGAGACAGATTCATACCACATAACATCGTTTGTTGGCAGCTTAGAAAGCACTCCTTAATCAGTCTAAGAGTGCTAAGTACAGTTTATAAGTTTAATTTCTAGCAGCTGACAGCTTTGCACTGTCCTCTGTCAGCTGCTGACAATGTGTATATAAATAGCTGTGTCTACTGGCTGGTCCTTCATGGGTGCAATGTGACAGCTGCCACAGGCCAACCATTCCTTTAGGCCTCATAGCCGTGGCAACTCCTGTGGAACTGGCTATAGAGAAAATTGATTTTCTGATCTTGGCCCTGAAAATAAAAGACCTTATATTTGTTTGAAGATCATAAAGCAGTTATCGCTTTCCAATGTGTTGTAAAGCTAATGTTATTATAGTTCCAAGAGCTGCTGTGAATGTTTTTAGTGAGCCATTAGAAAGAGAAGTTTTTTGTTGTTTTTTTTTGCAATCCTACTGTTACCCCAGTAAGTTTTCTTAGTTTCCAGAATAATGCTGCTGATGATATTGGTATTGGACTAGGATGTCTTACAATGATTGATAGAACCCACTGAGAATTTTGGATTGTACCAAAAAATTCTGCTAGTTGATGGTGACCATAGACTAGATTTTCTAAGCTGCGGAAAAAGGAAAAGTGGAGATGTTGACCATAGCAACCAATAAGATTCTAGCTCTCACTTTCCTATTACATGCTAGATAATGTCAGCTAGAATATGATTGGTTGCTTTGGGCAACACCTCCACTTTTCCTTTCCTGCAACTCAATAAATCTTGCCCCATGAATGTAGTCTGTAAACTGAAGTTCCACAACTGATGGGTTTTTCTACCAAGACAATAACCTTAAATACAGAGGTCAGAATACAAAATACCTTTGCTGATTCTGATGACATTTTGCATGGGTTAGGTTAAAGCCCAAACCTTCCTAATGAAATAGCAATGTTGTGCCAGGACCTGAAGTGGGTTTGTTCAAGAAAAAAAGTCTATTAGAATCCCTGAGTTGAAGCAGTTCTGTATGACAACCAGGGGGCTAAAATATATAAATATTTGGTATTGATAGACAATTTTAAATATAGGGGCCAACTCAATTGAGTGTGACATTACATTTTACCAACAACACTAGCCTACTTTCCCTCCACCTAAGCTTAATTATGCTCCCCATCTTCATCCCCGTGTCTACTGTTTGGTTGCCCCCTCCCACTTAGTATGTTCTTCCTTCCTGTCATCACCCCTCTACCTTCTCATTAATTCCCACCTTCTCTCTCTACTGTCTTTCTCCCCCTTATTCATCAGCTCCTACACACATATACCCTTCTTTATTTTCTATGCATATCTGCTATTAGTCTGTATTATATTTCGGCATTGTATTTATAATGTTTTCCTTATTTTTATGAATTTGTACCTTGTCTGTTAATTATTGCATTGTATAAGTAGTTATTAGATTCCTATTGCTTCTGTATGGTGCTGCAGATATTGTTTTATTAATAATAATTTTGGACACAATGTTGCATAATTTGCAACAAAACGCCTAAATTCAGCATCGTGTGATGCAATTACAATAATTTAGGTGCAACGTTGGACCAAATCACCAAAATTGCATTCAAACAGAACATAAAAAAGGTGAAAAATAAAACTTCTATTACTGTGCTTGTAGTACTGCAAGCACCAGCATGCTTTTATGGCTGCCATGGTATGCTGACATTTGGGGACCTGCTGCGGCCACTGTGCAGGATTTGACACAAGGCAGAGTTGACCTCCCATCCCTTCCAGTATCCTTAAGACCCCTTTAAACTGGCTTTCTAAATTGGGTTACGCTATAGTCTACCATCCACAGGGGGTGTTTTTACAGTATATTTTAGTACCCATTTTATATTACCTCTGGTTCTGATTAAAACTGAATCCACAAAACACAATTTTTATTACTTTACATGATGAAACATTTTTAAGGTATTCAATAAATGTGACATAATTTAGATTTTTTGGTTTTTAATTAATCTCCAGGAGACATGTTACATAAAAATGCATTTAGTGTAATCCTCTAAAGCTGCTTTCACATCACCAACTCTGATAAACCCGGGTTTTTCAACCTGGGTTTTTCCGGGAAGAGATGCCAGATCAAACAAAAAAAAGACACTTTTAAGCGCACAAAACCTGGGAAATTCCCGGGTCAGACCCTTTCACATCACCAATGAATTTCCCGGGTTTTAGTGCGGCAGGGCATGCTGATGCTTGTAGTGCTACAAGCATCAGTATGCCCAAAGATGCCAGAGCATGCTGGTGCTTGGAGAACCACAAGCACCGGCATGCCCTGTCATCCTGTGCATGCCCTGTCATCCTGTGCAAGAAAAAACTAATTAATACCCCTCCTAGCTACTAAATAAAATATAGGCCGGCCCCTAACATTAAAAAAATACTTAACATCTAATGCCCCCCTATAAAAAAAAAAATGACATTGAATACCCATAATAATAAAACAATATTTACATTTAATACCCCTAATAATAAAATATTTAACGGTAATGATATAAAGCATAAAATAAATAAAATCATGACATTAAAATGATAAATAAAAAGAAGTACTTACCATCTTGAATTGGATCCGATCTTCCAAGCTTTCAATCCATGGGGGAGGTCTTTGAAAGAAAAAAAACCCCTTTGACACCACCGCAACTTATGTCCTGCAAGCAGGACATCCCGACGCTAATGACAGCTCTGCTGTCATTGGGGTATATTTATACCCTTGGGCAGCCTGGGAAATTCTGTTTCAATAGTGACCAAATAACGTTTTGTCACCATGGAAATGGGATTTCCCAGGCTGCCCAAGGGTATAAATAATTATTGTTTTAATATTAGGGGTAATAAATGTAAATATTGTTTTATTATTAGGGGTATTCAATGTCAATTCAATTTTTTTTTATAGGGGGGGCATTAAAGTATTTTTTTTATGTTAGGGGCCGGCCCTATATTTTATTTAGTAGCTATTAATTTGTTTTTTCTTGCACCATGCTGGTGCTTGTAGCACTACAAGCATCAGCATGCTCTATAATTTTACTTTTTCTTATGATCCAACGCTAAAAACAGATTTGTTTACTGTTGCCATAGCAACAGTAAATAATTCTTAACCAATCGCGAGGCAATGTGAAAGCAACCCTGGACCTTTTACATTGCCACCCTTCCCGGGTAGGACCCAGGAATAACCCTTTTTTTTTCCCAGGTCTTTTGATCCAAGTTGACCGGAAGTGGTGGTTTCACATCACCATCAAATACCCAGGTTTTTGGCGAATAATCTGGGTATTTGGTGGTGATGTGAAAGGGGTATAACTTTACTTTCCCTGTTCTGCCTTTCTAAATTGCAAACAAATATTGTTAAAAGTATTTTCCTCATCCTTCTATGTCAGCACTATCCTGGGTTATGTACTGCCTCTTGGTGCCAGGGACAGGAATAAATAAGACACCAGGGATTTATAAACTGCACCCACAACACCCTGTATCTTTTTTTTTATTTATTTCTGTCTATGGAGCTAGGGAGAAGTACATAGGGTGGTTCTTACCTTTCTTGTTTTGCTCCGGGTCCCCGGTAAGAAGGCATGTGGGCAGACTCTTCCCCACCATTGGTGCGACAGTTAGGTGGGGAGTGGAGGTGGAAGGACTGGCCTTGTTAGTGCTGGGGAGCGCGCACATCCTCTAATGCCCAGCCCTACTTTACCAAGAGCAGATAGAAAGTAGTCACTGGCGGCAGGGAGCAAGCACTGCAATATTATTGAAGCCCAGGGTCATCATAGTAGTGTGCAGGGCTGGTTATAACGTGGCAAGCTAAGGGTGTCAGTGTTGGAGGACTTATAATTAGCAGTGGTGGAGGTGGAAACCTGGTTAGGCTCTTATGCAGTTTAGTGCACTAAGGAAGAATTTGGGAGCTCTGTGCTATACGTACATCTACAACTGCACACCGTTAAGAACGATAAACAATCCCAACAAAAGAAGTCGGTGTAAGCCTGATTATTTTTCTGTATTATTATCTTTGTTTTTTAGTTATATCAGATAGATAGCCTTCTTGTAGGTCTGAAACAAGTAAAGACCTATGGAACTGAAAACAAAGCAAAGAAGTTACATGCAGCTAGATGTACTCTCTGTGATAAACTATTACCTGAAGGTGCTGCAGGACTTGCTTACATTGAATGTATTAATAAACAGCAGAAGTAGCCATCAGCACAAATGATGGAACTTGTACACTTAATGAAATCTGCGTTGGTGGATACTTTCGTCACTAAGGAAGACTTGGGGGGGAGTCTATGAAAATATCAGTATCTGTAGTTAGTAATATTTATGAGGATTCAATATCTGAACAACATATTGTATTTTCTGATGTATCTGCTGGTTCTAATCAAGAATCCGTTGTCACAAGTAGAAGCTAATTTTAGTTCGGACCTGGTCGATAGTCCTTTTAAACCTAAATATTGAAGAAAAATAAGGAGGAGTTAATGTTACAAGACCTTCTGTTTAAAAAAATCAAGAAAAGTAATAGGGTTTTTTTTCCCCATTGTCCATTGTGGTATTAAAGGATATGGTGCTTGATAAATGGAAACATTCAGAAAAGCGTTTAGCTGTGGCTAACAGAATGGATAAATAGTATCTTTTTTTCGCTAGCAAGTGGGATGAAGCTCTCAAAGTTGATGCACCGATTGCTTGGATTCTGAAAAGGACAACACGTTAGAAGTTTGCTGAGTGCTTTCGAAGACTCTGGATAAGAAAATGGAGATTGGTCTGAAAAAGCAGCATTCCATTGCAGGGAGCAGCACTTCAGTCAGCAACAGCAATAACAGCTAGAGTCCTTAGAGGCTGGAGCAATAGTCTGGAAAATTGTATTGTTATCAAAACAGCAGAGCTGTTGAAACAAGTACAATATATACAGCTAGCCATTGAATTTATATGCAAATCTTCATTAGATTCCTTGAGGATGGCAGCAAGAAGTTGAGCCACAGCTGCAGTGACAAGAAGGTCCCTGTGGTTAAATAAATGGCTGAATAAACTACTAACCATTCCATTACAGGGAGAATGTCTTAGCGGCTAGAAATCACTCGAAATTATAACAAAGACTTTGGTGGAAAATCTTCTTGGTTGCCCCAAGAAAAAAACTAGAAGGCATTATTCGTACAAGTCCTTTAGAGGAAGGACTACAAGGAAGCAAAGCTTTATAGACCAGTTAGAGGTTATAGGAGAGGACAGAGTACGATGACCAGATTCAACTTTCGTAACCAAAGAAGAAGAGATATTAGATCTACTCTTAAGCAGCTTGCGAAATAACACCAAAGACACCAGGCCTGGGTGTACAGTAGGTGGAAGGCTTCAAAGATTTGTTAAACAATGGAAAAATACCACTTCAAACAGTCCCTATTACCCATAAGCATGGAAGAGAAGGGAAGCATTAAAAGCAGTCTCGAATTAATGATACATAAGAAACTAGTAGTGAAAATTCTGAAATTCGAAAAGTTTTGAGTATTTTATTCCAAGTTCTTTGTTGTCAAGATAGCAAATGAGGGGTTCAGAACCATTTTAGATCTAAGGAAACTGAAAAAGAACATAAATGTGAGGACCTTCAAGATGAAATCCGTGAAATCTGTTCTAGATTCAAAAGAAAACAAGTCCATGACAGCAATATACTTAAGACGCCTACTTACACATTCCAATTTACAGAAGGCAACAAAAATATTTGCACTTGATGTTCGTAAAACACTTCCGATTGGCCTGGAAACCTCCCCGAGAACTTTCACAAAGGTTCTAGTCACAATTATAGAAAATATAAGATTGGGACTTCCAGTGGCCGATGCAGTAAAGATGGATGCTTTTTTTGGTGATCCTATCCAGCCCATCACACAACTCTTGGGCAACAGCAGATAGCTTTCCATACCTTCTGGTGGGCTTATCGTGGATCGCGGATGTCCCCTATCCTCCCCAAAGTCTGGCCTGCTGATTGGGGCACATGACAGCTGACCTCACCAGTGCCTCCACGTGGAGCAGCAATTCTGCTCCTTTCCGGAACTGGCCCAAGCTGTGTGCTGCCTCATTGGATGTGCCCCAAAAGATTTCTGGCTGAAATTTGGTCACTGATACCGGCATCTGAAGTTTGACTAACTCAACCACATGGTCAGCTAGAATACACACAGCTTCTGGCCCCACTGTAGATCTAGAAGTGACCTGCGTCCAGAGATCACAGTCGCCTTTGGAGAGAGAATTATCCTGTGCTTGGAATACCGGTGTTTAGGTGCTTCCCTCTGGCTATGTATCCTGCAGGAGCTGAAGAGGGTTGAATCCAAGGCTCATATTGCATAATAAGGCTTGTTGACAGTGGAACAATTGCCCTGATATAGGGCAGTGTGGGACAGTTGCCTAGTTCTCAGCCTCATCCTCAGAGAACAGCTGAATCTACTTTGTTGACAAAAGCTTTACCTGGGCAAGCTAATTTTTGTCTGGATGTTACAAATTATGCACCAGAAGATAGGTGGCCACAGGGATCTTGTAGTTTTATTTGCCCTGAGTGCTTTGTGATTTGTATGGAGGAGGCTGTATCCGGACACACATAGTGGGCACTGACCAAAGATGGACTCTGACACACGACCATGGGACACGTGAGTCAACAGGACTACTATCATCCACCAGTTACCTTCTTTATACTAGTCTTTTCTTGCAAACAGCAGTCAAGGATTTGTTTGGTCACAATATTGCTGCTGCACTGATCTTCCATATATCTAGACAGCTTTTAGATTACTATATAAGGTCTCCCTTACTAATCTGGGCATCTCTCTTTCATTGTAGGGTGATTGATTTAGAAGCAGTGGATTTATGTTTTTGCCTTTTTCCTACACATTGTTTTCTTATAGAGCATGTGATAGATTTCATTGCTTATCTGTCAAAGCATAATTCATAAGAATTGCATAGCAACAGTATCCTAGTGTAATAATGTAATTTATACTGTCATCCTCTGTGTTAGATGATGGACACTTGAAGTACCCACTCCCCTAGTTAATTAATGGCCTACTCCCTACCAATTTCTCTGAACCTCTTTTTCTTTGGTATAGTAGAGTGATCGTCGTACTCCTGACTTCTGTGCCCACACACCCCACTGAGAGAATGCACAAATACTATAACAAAATTGCAACTACTGAGAGCTCTGCTCCCCCAGACTCTGCTAGCATAGGGAAAACATGCTCCACTGTCTCAAAGGCAAGTCCAAATACATCCCCTACCTCTCCCCCCCTCTATCCCACCCTCACAGGCATCTGAATCTGGTCACCCTGTAACCCCTTCCTCAGAGCTGGCCCCAACCGCATCAATGATGGAGATGGCTAAGAAGTTCGTGTTACCCATCTATGACTGATGTTTTGAGGCTTTTCAAGATTCAATTATAGCAAAAATCTGAAGATTCAGTAAAGGCCACTCGTTCGAACGAGTCAGAAATTACAACGATTCTATTCTAGCTCTGCAGAATGATTCAGAGTACTTTCTCAAATCCAGGTACTCGATGACAAAATTGATTATTTGGATAACAGAAACTGTAGAAACAATCTGTTTCATTGGCATTTCGGAGCTCCACTCATTCCTGTCGCAGGCACTGCCTCTTGCTCTAGGCATCTCCGGTTCTCTAGGCATGCCTCAAATAGAAAGGGTGCATCGCATGGGCAGAATTCAACAGGGTGCTCAAAATGGATCCAGACCAGATATAGCTTGTTTTTTGGATTTTAGAGTGAAAGAACAAATCTTTACTGTCTATAGATGCAGCGTCCCTGTGCTCTTGGGAGGTAACAAAGTCCTAATTTTTCAAGATTATTCTGCAGCCCTTTCCCAAAGAAAGAGAGAATTTACCCCAATATGCAAGCATCTTGCAGAACATAATATAAAGTTTATCTTGATGTCTCCAGCTAAATTGCAGGTTATTGAGAATGGCCAGACTTCAATTTATGAAGACCCAACAGAGGCTAGGAGACACATCCAGTCCTTTATTTCCCCCCTCAGTGTCTCCAGCACGATCTTCTCAGAGGTTGTGAATAAACTAGTTGTCCTATTTAATACCTGGAAATGGGGATCTTTATTATGAACCACTAGGTGGTGCTATTTTACTAGCCTTTAGTTCACTGTAATTGTTTAGATCAGCAAAAGATAGAGCTGTTCAGTGTTTCTTTCCCTGTTGGGAACAGAGTCAATTTTATAAAGATTAAGTATTTGACATTGTTATTGTTTCAGGTGGTTCCGGCGGTTTTGCTGCAGCCAACCTATGGGTTAGGATGGTTAAGAAAAAATCTGAAAATGTTAGCAAGCACATGGTAAAGCTTGTCAATTGATCTACTCTTAATAACATTTATTCACTACATGTTCATGTCCTTTATTTGATGCCTAGACGAGATTCGTTCAAGATTAGAAGCTGCTTGCTTATTCATCTCTTTAAATGCCTACTTCATAGCTGTTTCTAGAGAACAACCTTCACTGCGTATGGGTGAGTCAGCCATGCCATCTCCCTTCATCCTCTAATTGATGCCACCAGGAGATTCGTTCAAGATTAGAAGCTGCTTGCTTATTCATCTCCCATCCGTAGAGCTTCCTGGAATGTAGGGGGTTTCAATACAGCTGTTAAGAGCAAGAAAGTTCTTATAAACCTGCGGAAGTCCAAAATTAACATAATAACATATTTATTACAAGAAACACACTGGAAATGCAATCCAAAACAATGCAATATACAATCTTAGATACACAAAGAGAACCAGATAAATGACGCCCGTTATACACTGGTGAATTTGTATGTTCCAAATGCCTCGCAGCGGGATTTATTTGCAGCCATATCCAGCTTATTGTTACACTAATCTCATAATAAAGGGAGACTTCGACTCGGTAGCAAATCCAACTCGATATAGAAGTCCTCCGCATGCCCTCAAGGCAACACATTGTGTAGTTGACCCCTGGCAGCTTTTAAATCCCACTCACAGGACATTGAACAGGACGATGACTGGAGACATAATGATCTCAGACCATGCCATGGTGACAATATCCCTGCACTCCCACCCTCCCTCCCCATTGAGTAACAAGACCTAATGGTGACGCTTCCCAGCCCAGGTTTATAGATCAGAATCATTTTCTCAATACCTTTAGGCACATTTTGTTTTGGAAGGCCCCGACAGCTGTCATGAGGGGCCATGTTATTAATTATATAGCTAAATGTAACCGTGAGATCATGGTCTGGCAGGAGATGCTTCAGAGGACGGTTTGTCAATCTTATCAAGCATATGTCACTAACCTGAGTGATGAAAATCTTCGTGTTTATTGTGAAACGCGTCGTTTTTTAAAAAGGTAACTTACATCACAGGCCAAACAGCAAGTTGATTATATGCAGGTGACTCTGGCAAATATGGCAGCGGGAGACAAGATGCAAGGCTGTGTGGTTGCTATAGCAGATTGTAACAAACTCAAAACTAAATTGGATGCCATTGTGTCAGTCTTCCAAAAATAATATTCTAAATTATACTAGTGGCTCCTTGATGCCATAAACCAGTAACAAACTATACTGTTCTATCTGTAAAATAAAACACAGAAATGTTCGTTACGCATATTTGTACAAATATGAGATAAGCCACCAGCCACCGTCAAGGCCTTTCTGTATATGGTGGTCCTAACGCTAACAATGAGAGTCCCAGTATTGGGTCCCATATATATGTTTATAAATTGAGAGCCAACTTACCTAGGAGACACCCCTAAAGTCTCCAAAATGGCTGCTGTGGATCAGCTCTCCCTGTCAGCAACTGATCCCAGACATGCCCACAAACAGAATAAAACCAGAATGGAAGCTGCTCAATCAATTTATTAAGTAAATGTTGAACAGGTGCATGAAAGGCAGGGGGTTAACCTGCTAGCCACAGAAACAAAAGGAAAAATTGCCCCAGCACACTGCCATAAACCAGTAACAAACTACTGTTCTATCTGTAAAATAAAACTTACTTAATAAATTGATTGAGCAGCTTCCATTCTGGTTTTATTCTGTTTGTGGGCATGTCTGGGATCAGTTGCTGACAGGGGGAGCTGATCCACAGCAGCCATTTTGGAGACCTTAAGGGGTGTCTTCTAGGTAAGTTGGCTCTCAATTTATAAACGTATATATGGGACCCAATACTGGGACTCTCATTGTTAGAGTTAGGACCACCATATACAGAAAGGCCTTGACGGTGGCTGGTGGCTTATCTCATATTTGTACAAATATGCGTAACGAACATTTCTGTGTTTTATTTTACAGATAGAACAGTATAGTTTGTTACTGGTTTATGGCAGTGTGCTGGGGCAATTTTTCCCTTTATCTCTATAGGCAGAAGGGAAATTGAAATAACAGCCTTAGTGGATGACATTCCCTTATACATATCAAATCCCCAGCAATCCCTCTGGCCACTTATGAACAAACTAGTGGAGTTTGGTTTGGTATCTGGGTTCCAGGTGAACTTTAATAAATCATTGGCACTTTATCTTGATTCCACAATAACCAGACCTGACTGGTTGCGGGACATAGGGATGTCATGAGCTAAGCACTGCATCCTTTATCTGGGGATTAAAATATTGAGACTTTAAACTGTTTGGATTTAACCAAAACTATTTCACATATTGAATCAGTGATTAAGGGTTGGTTGAAACTATGCTTCACGTATGGTGGTCATGTTAACCTAATTAAAATGGTTGTGTTCCCCAAACTTTTATACCCCCTCCAGACTCTTCCTCTAATGCTCAGCCAAATTAGATTAGAAGCGTAAATGCAATATTATATCCATTGGGCTAATAAAAAAAAACTAGAATCAGCCTATTTAAACTACAACAGGGATGTGCACAGGGAAGACTTAATGGGTCGGATTCACAGCCCCAGACGTATTGCGCATACGTCCTTAATTTACCGATAATAGCTACTGCGCATGCGTAGTATCTATTTTACATAATCTATGTATCGTTTTGTTATATAGATTCTGTATATGCAGTCTTAAATCATAGCAAGATTAAAACATGCTTAACTCAGTGGTTTGGTAGATTCCCTAGTTTAACGATAACATCCATACTTCGAGCCCACTTGGAACCTTCCTGTCTTCTGCCAATAGGGAGATGTTAAATATTTTGCACAGAGTTTCTTTTGTCCCCATCATTAGCACAACAGATTGGCATTACCCAAAACTCTAATTGTCCTAAATGTGACCACCCAGGAGCAGATTTAAATCACTGCTTATGGGATTGTTTGATAATCAAACAGTTCTGGCTCAGATTCTGGAGATATTATGCATTTTCCGTTAACACCTTAATGGGCCATTCTGGGAATTTTTCCTCAACATTTAAAATTCCCCCCTGGTTATAAAAAATTTGTTTTGTCAATTTTGGCAGCTGCTAGAAAATGCATATTGCAAACATGGCTTCAGATTGCATCTCCCTCTATGGTACTGCTCAGCGCAAAACTCTTTTATTTGTTTAAAATGGACTGAGTAAAAAACCTTACAAAAAGAGCCAGAGTAAAAAAAATGATTTACAACATGGGAAGGTTTTATTAACATATTGCTTGATCCAGCTAAACGCAGGATATGGGACTGTTTCCGACAAACTTATTAATATGAACTGCAAATTCATTCCCAAGATCCTCCAGTCCTGTTTGAGAACTGATCAACTATTACCAAAAAATAAATAAAGATAATCATTTCTTATGATAAGGATGTTACTTGCTTGTTGTGATTAAAGTAATAAATAAGGTTAGCTATAAGCGTATGACAGTGCAATAAAACAAGGTTTAGAAGAGGTGGTAGTGCTTTGAACATGCCAGAGGTAAGTCAATATAAACTGGTTTGTGGTGGGAGGGGGAAAGTGCTGGTTACTGTGCACGTGAGTTAAAGCACCAATTGAAAAAGGTTCAGGTCTATTCAGGTTTCTTGTCTTTAGATTCAACCAAGAGTAAATTAATTAGGTTTCCCTCAAAAAGGATAGGAGAGTGTGATTGAAATGGAATATATAAAATGTTTAATTAGTACCATTAAATACCATATGTTAATCAATAAATAATTCACAGTATTCAACATTAATTCAATTAAAAGCAAAGTATCATAAAAATGGGGGTGGGTGCTTGGACGGCACTGCAGCAACACACGTGTTCTCAGAGCTCCAGCGTGCTTGCTGAAAAAGATCGGGGAATTTGCTTGCTACTCACCTCTGCATCCAGTGGCTACCTACCTAGTCTGCTGTTGTGAGCAGATCTTCTCTCATACCGCTTTCAGATTGCAGCCCCAGCAATAACCCGGGTTATTGAACCCGGGCTATTGCTGGGTTCTCCTGGATTTTTAACAAAAACCCCTTCTATGTCCAACAGAGTAGACTCAGGAAATTCTGGGTCTGCCCTGACATTGAGAAGGGGCTCCCGGGGAGGAACTTGTTTACTGTTGCATAGTAACAATAACAAATCCCTCCAATAGGGTCTGTTAGGTGAGACCCGGGTTAAAAAAACCTGGGTCTGCACCTTTCACATTTCCGCTTACCGGGGTCCGACACGGGCAACACCCTTCTGTTTTTTCCATGTCTAAGTCCCGGGTAATTAGACCCGGGACTAGGACCCCAGTACCTTTCAGATCACTACCAAAAACCAGGGTTCTTAGTGGCGATTTGAAAGGGGTATAAGGCACCTGTGCGGGATAACTGCAATTTCACTGCTTTTACTCCTAAACTGCTTGTAACCATATTCTCTGAGGAAATTTCTATGCAAGGGTGTCCTCGTGTGGCCCTTTGTTAAAACGCAGGCAGCTATTACTTTGATGTTCTACACATTTAAATAGCATTCTGCTAAGCCTTACCCAAGACTATTTGTTGAACTGTCAATTTTGGAGGATGAATTTGCAGCTGCTAAACAACTTATCAATGACCAGTCTACCAGAATTTCCTCCTTAGAGGAGAAAGTAGATGATCTAGAAAACTGAGGAAGGAAGAATAACTTTGGGGTCATCGCCATACCAGAAGCTGTCAAGGGTCCTGATCTCATGCAGTTGTTCTCCGTTTGGCTGCCTACATAACTCGCACTTGATTTCAAGGGCTCTCCTTTGCTAATAGACAGAGCGCACCGACTAGGCCAAGAAAAACGCAAATACTCTACTTGTCTGCGGCCACTTATCATGCGCATACTCAACTTTGCAGACAAAACGAAACTTCTAGAACACTACAAAAAGACGGCAAGTGTTATGTATAATGGTGAGAGGCTACTGATTTTTCAGGATTTCTCTAATCATGTTGCCACCAAGCGTAGAGAGTTTAATTCTATTTGCAAACGTCTTATTGACAACAACATCAAATTCTCTTTGCTCTACCCTGCAAGACTAAGAATGGAAAAATCTTAATCACAAGCAGCAGAGAGCACATTTCTTTCACACAACAGATGCACCAGGATGATATGCTATGCCACTTACAGATTCACCATTTTTCAAGCTTAAACCCGCACATGAGGAGAGTTGCCACTGATACTGAAGTCGCACTGTGTTTTAGGCAAATAATTGCCCCCAGAGGAATACACAATTTTTTGGGGGGTTTTAGTTATAGTTTATACTGTTGCCCAGCCAATTAGCCCCTCACGTCACATTTAAACTTACTAAAGACTGTTCCCCTCTGTTAACCGGGGCAGAGGAGATGTCTCTTACCCACTAATTCCTGCCTTCTCTGGCCTAAAATTGGAGATGGCTAATACCCCTTTCAGATTGTCACAAAAATTTGGTGTTTTTTTGTCAAATTCCCGGAACTAGGCTCAAATGTCCCAGGTCAAGTGGTGATGTAAAAGGTACCAGGGTTTCTTGACCCGGGTCTAATAACACGGGATTCCAACACGGCAAAGAAGAAGGGTTTTTCCCATATCCAACATGGGTAAGGTGGCAATGGGAAATGTCCCGAGTAATTTTAATACCTAATTGGATGGTTAACAGCACTGGGAATTGATGTTATCTCAAAGCTGCCACAGCACTAGCAGACACCATGGCTCACTGGAGGAGTGAGGACATGGGTGACCTGCTCTCCATCTGAGGTGAGGAGCAAATAAAAGCTCAAATCACAGACACAGTGAAGGAATGTGCATATATACTTTAATATTGCTAAAAAGCTCAAAGAAAGGGGGATTGAAAAGTCTCAGCAGCAGGTGGCTAACAAATTAAAATCCCTGCAGAAACAATACTCCAAAGTGCTGGATAGCAGAAAAAGGAGCGGAACTGGCCGTATTGAATGGTCATTATATGACCAATGTCAAGAAGTTTTTGGCAACACTGCCTCCTCAAATCCAGTGTCATTGTCGTCATCTTTGCCCGCTGGAGAATTGGAGAAGTTGCAAAGCAGTGTTGCATCACGTTGTTCTTCTCCACTGATGTTTGATGACCCACCGTTGGAAGTGTCAGGGTCTGCTGGGGATCACAGCATGGGTGAACAGTCCGACATGCCTGAAGTTTTGGAATGTGCTGTGCCTGCGCCGTGAGCCAACCAAAGGCGCTGCTGATTCTGCAGTACCGGCACAGGAGCAACCATCGATATCTTCTGGCTTGAGGGGGAACAGTAAGTACTGGAATTTTTACTTTTGTATCGTATCCTTAATTTGAAGTCCAATATAGACTATAAATGCTGCCCATATATCCACAATAGACAGTGTGACAATGTTGCACAATGTTGGAGTCCAGGGTAAAAGTTCATTATCAAAAGTCCAATATTTCAATCTTTATAAAACTTTATATATATGATTGTATTTTTTATAAAACTTTATACACATTGCAAATTAACACAACTGTTACAGCATGAAGTAGTGCAGGAGGGAGGAGGCATCAAGCACAATGTCTTACAACAATGTTTTAACCAAAAAAAACATATACACACACAATATCCTTCTTGCCTAATGTGTTGTTATTTCTATTTCCGTTTTTCTAGTTTTTAATGTTCCAAAAAAAACGTAAACGCCTCAGCAAGGTGAAAAATTGCTACGAAAGCAATGACAAGTGTTTCAGCCGGTTGCAGTCTCCGGTCCAAAGGCCCACTTTGTGAAATAGAGACAGACGAAAGTTACTTTTCAGCTGTTGCTATTTCAAATAGGGGGTCATTAGACATTTTTTTAATGAATGGGTGAGTGTGCCGATCGCCATACTCACCCATTCATTTTCGCATATCCGCCGGATGACAGCTACGGAAAGGTGAGTAACCCTCTCCGGGGCACTTTAGTATTAGGGGGTGTCATGACCCTGACCTCACCTGAGGCTTTAGTGACTTATCTGGGACTCAAGGGGTTAATCACAACAGCCACCTGGTCTGTTATACAATGACTAATGCCCCAAGGATGGCATTTTTCGAAGGAAGAGGTGTAATAGAAAACGAGGGCATGGTTATAAACTGGAGGGTGGTAGATTCAAAGGAAATGTGTGGAAAAATGACTTCACTGAAAGGGTGGTAGATAAGTGGAATAGCCGCCCATCTGAGGTGGTTGAGGCTAACACAGTAGAAAAGTTTAAACATGCTTGAGATAAATATAAGGATATCCTAAATCTCAAACTAAATTAAGGGCAAAGAGGGTCCAGGGTCAGTATAGTTTTAAATAAACAACTGGGCAGACTAAATGGGCAGTGTGGCTCTTATCTGCCGTCACTTTCTATGTTTACCAAAGTGTTCAAAATATAAGCGAATATCTGCGCACATGCTACAAAGATTTGTAACCTGTTAATATAAAGTGTAAGTATGTTTAGATAGGTTTTTGTTTATTAGTATAGTTAACTTGTACTAATGTAGCTGCGGTTACATATTCTATGTTTTTCCAAAGAAGGCTCTTTTATAATGTATATGGTGGTGCTGATGCACCATTGCATATAAGGTAATATGCAAATTAAAAAAATGGAAAGTTATTGTGTAAACTGCACTTTTCTTAATATTTCTTTTTACATTTCTAAACCATGTTTACAAAATAACACTTTCAGAAAGGGTAATTTAATAAAAATGACGTGCTACTACACATATTTGTAAAAAATAAAAACAATTTGCACTTTAACCAAAGCAAGTGTATTTATTTTAACGTAAATAATAAAGGTTTGCTACAAGGGTGTTGCGGATAAGTCCTACAGTGGAATAAGGCCGCTCACTCTCGCTAGAGTCCTGAATGTTCCACTCTGGCAAAAACTGCTCTTTTTGTATTTCACATACATTATTTAAAATTCAGCATGCAGCTACCACATGAGGCACAAGCTTTATGTCAATGTTGTTGCATTTCATCAAACGATGTCAACGTCCTTTCAAACAGCCAAATGCATTCTCTGGAAAAGTTAATGGTGCTGCGTGAAGCCCTTCAATAACCATAGCCTCAAAGGGTAGGCTGCATCTCCAATGATGTGTACAGGGATCTCAATACCATTCACATAATTGGACCTTTGCAAAGAAAATGTTTAACGGTTTTAATATATAACAAAGATTGTATTTACATATTTAACCATGTAACATTCACATACAATCCACACATACACATAATCCTTACCCTGTAAAATTGTCCAATATTACACAAACATAGTCTGCACGGTTCACACACACACATAAAAGCATCATAATAAAAAACATATATATTTACCTCTCTAGGAAACAATTATCTGCCTTTAATCTCATCAACAAGGTGGTAAAAATCAGAATTGGCCAACACTTGGGTATCATGTGTACGTCCAGGCCAGCCAATAAAGACATTTGTGAAGCTGAAAAGAAATAAAATATATTTAGCAAATTCATAATACACATCATCATTCCCAGTCACATTGAAATGTAAAAGGATGCTTACCAATAGTTGTGGTCCACTACAGCCTGAAGGATGATGGTATGCCAGCCTTTCTGGTTGTGGTAATCCGCCATCATGAAAAGCAATGCAGTGAAAATGGTCGCCCACTACTGACATCATCATTGTGAGCAGAAAGTTAGGTCCCCCTTTTTTTTTTCAGACACTGTTTGTTTGTTTATGCTCATATATATAAACAGACAGTTTAAAACATTAAGATACATTCTGTACATAAAGAATTCTTGTTCATAGTAGAGATTTTAACAATTACAGTAAACAATCACAATTTGTAGTCAGTGTGTTCATATTCATAACCAAGGGTAGAGGTCCGTGAAACAAATTTTAGACACATGACGGTATAAAGGAGTGAACAAAAATAGGCAGGAAAGAATAGATAGGAATAAAATAATAGAAAGCAAAAGAACATTCAATTAAATTGACAAAATGAATCAGTTGCATTAAATTATCTGTTCTTGCGTTGTCTAACTGTGTAGTTGGTGCATGTTGCGCATATTGTCTGGCTTGTTAATACATAAAGAATTGAGAGTTAGGTAGATTGTATTTAGTTTTCAAGTTCTGAAAAGTAAGGATTGTCCCTCCAGGATCAAAAATGTAATTTATAGCCTGGATGCCTTTCTCTTTCCAGCTGAGGTATGTCGTGTTTTGGAGGCTAGGAATTCATTCAGAAGAATAAAATGAAACAGCGCTTAAAGAGATGTGGCAATGTGGAATATACCTTATAAATATGATTGCATAGATGATCTTAATATCATATAGAGAGTGGCACCAGTAGATTATTAGAAGCTTTTATTTATTCAGAAAAAATACCCTTAAAACCCGAAATAACATGAAAAATGTTCTCATATTTAAATTGGTGTAAATCACCTCATCCAAGTTCTGGGGTTAATTAACACTTTTGATATTGCGTTATGCCCGTATAAATTCTAAAAGTTCAATTCAGATAGGTGCTGTAGCAAAGTTTTGACTTGTTTGCAACAGTGTAGCAACACATAAAAGTTTCCAAGTGTTTCTGGTAATCATGACCATGCACTATACGTGATAAAAATCACCTTCAGTCTTACAGAGGTGATTAGGAATTAATTCAGGGTTTCCCCACAATGGAACATAGGGGGCACTACAGGGATTGTGCTTATATTTACGATTTATCTGTATCCATGCTATATATGTGTCTCTGAAGAGGCTGTTATTAAAGTATTTTGCAGGTATTGCTTTCTTTGGGGAGAGTAGCAGAGCCGCTGGGGCATATGGATGGAATAATGTCTCTTCCAAAGATTTATTGGTATAGGTTTCTCTTTTTAGGAGCCAGTCCATCATATATTGGAAAAGAACAGCAGTAGATGAGGTGCTCTCAGGAAGTCCCAAGCCACCTATAGCCCAAGGGAGATTGAATTTGGCCAATGCTATACAAATTTTTTTTACCTTGCCATATGAATCTTGAGATTCCAGAATGGCAGCACTTTATATCATGCGGTTTGATTCAGATGGGGAGCATTTGAATGATGTATGATAGTTTGGGGAAAATAATACTCTTGATGGCTGCTACTCTCGCACATAGGGATAGAGGTAGGTTTTTCCAATTTTCTAGCGTCTGAAGAATTTCACGCAACATAGGTGTAAAATTGTATTTGTATAATTTGTTTAAAGAGGTAGGTATCTGGATACCCAGATATTTAATTAAAGTGGACACATTCTTTAGGGGATAAATTACGTGTGATAGTGATTGCGGGGAGTTATTCCAAACTAGTGGGAGGGTCTCTGATTTTTGCAGGTTGATTTTGTAGGCTGCAAAGCAACCAAATGTTTTTATAGTAATAACAATATTTGGGACCAAAACAGAGGGATTTGATATGAATAGAAACATATTGTCTACAAATAATGCAAGTTTAACCTCCTTATCACATTTTTATCCCATGAATATTATTATGACGTCTCAGGGCTATTACAAGAGTTTCTAAGGCTAGGGCAAATAACAGGGGAGAAAGGGGCATCCCTGGCGTGTGCCCCGCTCTATAACTAAGGATTAGGACATATACCTATTGCTAGCTATCTGGGTTTGGGAATTCACATAAAAGGTTTTTAAGAAATGGGAGAAACCTTCCGGGAAGCCAAATCTATCTAGAGTTTCCAACAGATGGTTCCATGTGATGAGATCAAATGCTTTCTCTGTGTCCATAGAAAGCAAAAGGCTAGGACCCACATTTTCCAAGTTTTCCTCCAGACTTTGCATTACACTTAAAATCTTTCTGATATTATAAGCAGGATGTCTTCCCCAAATAAAACCTGTCTCGTCCTTATGTATGATATGTGGTAATATACCTTTAACTCTCTCTGATAATATTTTTATGAATAACTTGTAATCGACATTTAATAGTGAGATCGCTCTATATGTGCCAGGTAATTCAGGATCTCTGCCTGGTTTTGGGAAGGTTTTGATTACAGCTGAATTGAAGTACAGGGGAATAAATTTAGTATCAATAATTAAAAAGTTAAAGTATTAAAAACTGCCTGTAGTGGTTCAACAAGCACAGGAGAGAGGATTCCAAAAATTTCCCCGCTAAGTCCATCAGGGCCTGGAGCTTTGCTTGTTTTTAGATGTTTGATGACCTCTGTTATTTCTAATGTAGTTATCGGGGCTTGCAGCAAAGTTATGTGTGCTTGAGTAATTCAAGGTATTTGGAAGTTGTCCCAAAAGTTATGTTTTGCATCAATTTCTTCCTGAGAATACAACTGTGTATAGAAATTCTGTAAAACCATTGAGATGTCTTTCCCATAGTGAATTCTATTACCATCTTCGTTCCTCAGACACTTAATGACAGTGGGGACATGGGAGCTAGACCACAATTTAGACAGTAAGCGGCCTGGTTTGTATAAAATCTATATTGAATGGCTTCGGACTGCCTGTCACCCACTTGCGTGAGAGTAGCTTTGAATTTAGCTTTATGCTCTAGATATTTGTTCCGGTTGGTCTGTGTAGGAGTTGTTAGAAATAATTGGTTTGCCCTGCATAAGCCTTTCTGTGACTCTATGTAGATTTTGGTGTATGATTTATTTTATTATTTATTGACAAACGATAATATCTCACTCCTAATGACCGCTTTAGCAGTTTGCCAGAAGATAAATGGGTCAGAGATACTGTATGTTTGGCCTTAAAGGTTGTATATGATGCCCAAGCTGCTTCTAATATGTGTCTGAATTTTAATGAACTTACTAAATATGTAGGAAAATGCAAAGTTTTAAAATCTCCTCTGTCCACACCTTCAGCCAGGGAGACTAGAAATGCAAATAGGCTTGATGTGATATTACTCTTGGTAGCAATGACTTGGTCACCAAGAGGTAGTCTAGATGAGACATTGGGCCTGATCCAGACCTACGCCGATGCGCTGTGCTTACTAAAGCACAGCGTATCGGCGTTTACTTACCCTGACACTCCCCCCGTGCGGGCATATGGCCCCTTCCTTACGCCGGCTGAAGGCTACCCTAACTCAGCCGGCGTAAGGAAGGGGCCATACGCTCGCACACGATCGTATGGCCGCTTAGCCCGCCCTCCTACCCTCATTTAACTACCTTTCCCCCCACCCACCTACCCTAACCTGAACGTAGGGACGCTGGAGGACGTCGGGCAACATCGTCCCGGCGCATGCGCAGATCGGCTTACGCTTACGTCCTAGCGACGGCGGGCGTTATTCTGGATCAGGCCCATGGTGTGGTCATGTATGGCTGGCAATGGAACTGGTTACCTTCTATTTATTGATGATGTTTATTTATGATCTTCTATTTATTGATGATGATATATATATCCAGTAAAATTGTCTATATTTTGCACTTTTTGTATTAATATACATCAATAAATGTCTTGCGTGAAGTTGTTCATAGTGTAAATACTCACTATATTTCCTGTAAAATTAAATTTTTATTATGAGAGATTTTGTGTTTGCATTTTTTTCTTGTGTGCTGACTTGGGTTGTTTGTGACCACCTACTGCTTTATTGATTATATATATATATATCGAACCATGTATAAGAACAGGTAAAGTCAGCACACCATAGTCTCATAGCAAAAACACATCATGAGCGTCATGAGCGAATAGCGGGCGTATCGTTAGCGTATTTTTCGCTCGCTGGGCGTATTTTTTTTACGATGGTCGGCTGGGCGCCCATTTTACTACTGGGAGGCAGGGTTAGCCATTTAAATTGTACAGTATGGGCGTGCTTAGCGTATTTTCTCAGCGTATTTTCTGCGAATTTTCGTACGGCCGACGGTCGTACCCAGTGTAGGGTATAGCCGCCGTAAGCAGGGACTTTACTATGGGAGTGCTAGGGGCGTGTAGGTTGATACGACGAGCGTACGTTCGCATTCGCCCGTCGTTGCGAATTTTCGTAGCGCTGGATCAGGCCCATTGTCCCGTGGGCTGCCAACAAACAGGTAAACTCCCTGTCTAATGGGTGACGAGAACGCCATACATCTAATAGTTGTAATTGGTTAGAAAGAGATTTTATATTTAGTTTTGGGAGTCTGCGCCTAGATTGTGCAGTAAGATGCCTATCTAGGGTTAGGGACGCTACTAGATTAAAATCTCCCCCAAGTATTAATTTAGAGCCACAGAGTGGGAGTAATTTAGTGAGATAAGTTTGGAAGAATCATACAGCATAAGAAATACCCAATGAGCACTGCATTCCTTAATGGGAAAGAGACAATAAAAGTGCTTGATCTTAATAAACTGTTCTGACTCCTTTTCTTGGTGCCGTTCTTTTGAAGTCCTAGGCTCTTTTACTTTTCCACCCTTATATGCAATGTGATGTATGGGAGAAAGAAAGAGCTAATAGTGTAAAACCTTAGGAGATATAGCAGGTGTAATTTCCACTCACATTCTACTTCTCTTGTCTAGTAAGCGTTGTACATTTCTCAGGGATATTTCTCTCCTCCTGATGATCTATTTCCACGATTCCTCTGTTTTACATATGTAGAAAAAAGATACAAAGAGCAGGACGTCCCCCTTTGGTGTAATATGTTTCAGAATTTTCTTATCACCCGCAAGACACATGTTTCTAGTTACTTAGATTTAAGTTTCTTGAAATAGGCAGATCAAGGTTTCTTTTACACTTCTTAAGGGGAAAAAACTCCACCCCTCCCTTTTAGGGGTACTTCTCGATCTCGACGTTCCAATCAGTGCACAAGAGTCCCAGCTATAAAGTATATTTATTAAAACCATTAATCGGTTAAAATTTATTGACTTTTAAAAGAGTGGGGAATGAGCTTCTCAGTCCTCAGGAGGGATGCTTCGCCTCGGCCACAGTCTCATACATACATATATATGAACCCAGCTCTGTAGTGCCAATATCCCGCTTACACCTCCTGTATACCAGAACCGATGTCAGCACTCCATCCCACTTAACAACCAACGCGTTTCAACATGTTGAAATGCGTTGGTGTTTTTTAAAGATTTAAATCAAACATGTTGAAAGTTCAAATAATCATACCAGAGCCTTTCTGGTGCGTTTGTTTGATGTTTCAAAAATTGATCCTGGCCATTAACTACTGTGATTATTTGCCCGATCCCCCGATAATTGGGTGATCAGGCAGATAATCGCTCTTGTGTATGGCCAGCTTAAGAAGGCTACACCACTAGCTTTTGAAGAAACCAATTTGTAGCCCATCATAGATAATTTTTGTGTCCATTTTGAGTTTCCTGAGATATGTAAATAGCTTTTTGATGGGGAATATATGCCCCACACATTCCAAGGGCAAAGTTTTAGATTAGGCATAGTATGGGAGATAAATTGGCTTCATAGTACATTCATCAATTAAATGATGTCATAACACAATATGGTTATCAGAACAGAAGCGAAAATAATAAAACCAGTAAAGGCAATAATAACTAGAACAATAAAAGGTAAAAACTATAAGCCAAAAACTATGTTCCAGTCATGGTAACATTGCGAAAGTGAGCTTTCAGGAAGCATTAGCTTTCACATCTAACAGAATGTTTAACTATTATGTGCTTCTTGCGACAGCAACAAACCCATGAAGTATAGTGCCAAATGGTAAATTATAAAGTATAGCAGACTTTTACTGAATAATACTAGACATAAACCTAATGAAAAATATATTTGTAGAGGTTTGTCTGGACCAAGACCAAGACCAAAACAAACGGGTCCAGCGGAGTAAGGAAGCTAATTGACAGATCCTAAGGAGAGCAGAGGAGACACACAGAATCAAGTGTGCAAAAAACAGAGCACGGAAATACAGCAGCGGCAGTAACGATATCCACAGCCCCATTGAAACTGCAGGCACGCAGGAGACACAGAGCTGTCCCTGCAACGGTACTCCCAGAACACTGACTGTTAATTTTTAACTCCAGCTGCCTGTTCTTGACTCTGCTCTGAACATTGCAACAGTTGTTTTTATGTTTCACTGTTGATTTTAACTGTGTTTTATTCCTCACTTAACTTGCCACAAAACGAAAGGTTGCTATAGTTGAATTTCACCATAACCTTTTTACATTAAGTTAAAGGTGGCAATTTGTCTATCTGTTACATTAAGTGTGTCAATTTTTCTATCTGTAAACGAATTGTAGAGAATCTGTATTGGATATATTGCAATATTTTAGCTGTGGTTTTAGAGGACCCAGAAACTGTATTTCAGTAATCTATAACGCAGAATAGACAGATATAACATATAGAAGGTTTCAGCGCTAATTAACGAGGTGTACATCAGCTTGGACATTTTAAGTATAAACCTAATGAAGTCAAAGTATGGTAAAGATTGAGCGGTAGATACATACGCTTATAAAAGCCCATAGACTCATAAAATCCAGAGATAGCTATGAGACAGATACCCTAGTTAGGTCCCCTTTTAATGACTTCATTTTTGTCAGCCAATGAATGCTCCAATTTGGATGATTGACAGTTGATTGCCGCGGCAGACATGAGAAAAAACTAGTACAGTGTGAAAGCGTCTGACACAAGAAATTCCCGTGTCAGAGTTGGACTTGATAGGAGTTTTTTTATTTTACACGGATAATCACCCAACAATAACCTGGATTGAAAAACCCCAGGTTATTGCCAGGGCGGTGCTGTGAAAGTGGTATAATACAGCTCTTGCACATATCTCTCAAGCTACAGGATTTGGAAATACCGCCTTAATGTGTTATACCATCGCTTCATGGAATGTGGAGGGACTGAATCACCCTGTGAAATGGAAAAAGGTTGCCACACATTTGAAAAAACTTTGCCTATATGTAGTCTTTCTTCAAGAGGCTCATTGGACTGTAATAGACTCTAGCACACTGAAGGACATGTGGATAGCTAAATGCATTTCAGCTTCATAAAAAAATTCAGCAAGACGCTCCCATAAGCTATTAACTGACAATCACTAGATCCTGAGGGCCGATATATCGTACTTAACATCACCATAGATAACAACTTACATGTTGATCAACTTATATGCACCAAATCACTCTCAACTTTGCTTGCAGACCTGATGCAGAAGATCATTGCCTGAGGGAGCCAGAACAATATAATAGGAGGAGACTTCCACATGGTCAGCGATCCATCCATGGACAGATCAGAGGTTAATGTCATCTAACACATATTAAACCAGTTAGACCTTATCTATCCCTAGCGTTTGTTTAAACCATTGCAGCGAGACTACACATTCTATTCACACCCACATAAAACTCATTCCCGTTTTGACTATTTCTTAACATCCCAACATCTCTTCCCCAAAATTACTGCCACCATCAAAGATATCATTAGCTCTGACCATGCCCCTATTACTGTCACTGTTAAACTAAATACACCTCATTACTTCTCCAAAAAGTGGAGATTTCCAGGATACCACCAGCACCTGAAATATATTTGATATAACTTTGATGATGACAACACTGACCACATAGACAACTCTGTCTTTTTCTGGGCTACTTTTAAAGCAGTGGCTAGGAGGCAAATTATCTCATATATCCACATCAAAAACAAAGAGTTTTCCAGTCAGTAGATTACCGCCAATACAAACATAACAACAGTGAAGGTAATAGAGCAGTTTATTAACGCACCAAAAAGCTGTATGACACCTTACTGATGGAATATGCACAGAATCAGGTCCCATATCGTAAAACTAAATTCCAACAAATCTGGGAGGCTATTGGTGAATCTTGTTAAGTGCCCTAGAAAAAAGACCTGGGTTAACCTAATTCGACACAACAATGCACCATTGACAAATCCTAGTGACATCTGTAATGCCTTCAGACAATATTATGAACAACTTTATGCGGCAGAGACTGACAATAAAGAGGAGGGTATAAAATTCTTACAAGTCAGCACTTCCCAAACTCACGCCTGAAGAAAGATCAGTTCTAGAAGAAAAAACTTAGTGAAGGTGAGGTGCTGGCTGCCATTAAATCACTCCCTAGTGGAAAATCACCAGGCCCAGATGGGTTTAGTGCCAAATACTATAAAATCTTAAAAGAGGAAATTACCCCAACACTTACAACTGTTTATAATCATTTACTTGCGACTGGACAGACCCCTGATAATTTCAGTGATGCCAGTATTATAGTCTTGACCAAGCCTTGTAAAGATCATACTCTAGTTGGCTCATATCACTCAATCTCACTACTTAACCAAGGCTTCAAACTTCTTACAAAGATTATGGCTACTCGGCTGCAACATATTTTGCCACGTCTCATATCCCCCACATAATTGGGTTTCATCAAACACAGGCATTCCATAAAGGGAACCAGGGCAGCAATAGCAGCTATCAATGAAACATGTAAACATAAGGCTAGTAACAACATTCTAATCAATCTTGATGCTGAAAAAGCATTTGATAAGATAGAATGGCCACATTTAACTCACTTATTAAAATTCCAACACCTTTGACCAATCTTTAGAAATTTCATTCTTACCATCTATACAAACCATCACAGCCCATGTTACCATAAACAATATTAACTCAGATCATTTTACTCTCCATAGAGGCACAAGACAAGGATGCCTTCTCTCCCTCCTACTTTTTAATTTAGCCATAAACCCCCTGATAAGGCACCTTGCTATGCTACCCACTTTTCAAGGTATACGCATCGGTTTCCAAGAAATAAAACATTTTGTGTTTGCAGATGGCATTCTTCTACTCACCTCCAACCCTAAACAATCAGTTTCCTCTACCGAATTCTCCTCCTTCACTGGCTACACCATAAACCTTGATCTCTAAATCTCTAGCAATTTACAGTCAAGCAAAGCTAGAATGGGGTGGCTCATTTCCATTTCAGTGGGCCCAAAACCACATCAAATATCTTGACATTACCATCCCGCCTCATCATGCTGAATTATACACCACTAATATTAAACCAGTGCTACACCAAATTCATTCAAAACTTAAATTGTGGCAGAAATTGTCTCTCAACCGGTTGGGCAGATGCAACTTATTCAAGATGGCTAGCTTTACTAAAATTCTCCCTGTTATGGATGACCCCTCTCTTATTGAGGAGGGCAGACCTTCAGCAACTAAATAAGAGCATCTCCACATTCCTTTGGACAGAGAAAAAAGCTAGAATTAGTCTGCTCAAGCTGCAAAAGCCTAGCCGGATTGGAGGGGTTAATCTGCCAAACATAACATTTTATAACATAGCTTACCAACTTCGCAACGCAGTTGACTGGCTTTGTGGCAAATCCGTCTACACATATACTTCTAGACTCTCAGCTCTGCCAGCTGCTGTCACTTTCATACATATTGCATGCTTCCCCCAAACTACTCAAAACTCATAACATTGACAAAACCCTATGATAACCACTTGCACAGCATGGAAACAGGCCAGAAAAGCATCACGCTTACACAACACTTAATACACTTTCTAGTTGGAAACCTTGACTGCCGGGGGATGCCACAAACCGCCCCTTTACAAATTGGATCAACCATGGTATCACTTAAGATCTCCTATACTCTTCTCGGCAGCCCTACCAGTTTAGGAATGTGATTGAAAAATATAGTATTCCACAACAACACTCCTTTCATTACTCATGGGCAATTCAGTTTTGCGAACCCTGTCTAGTCATGATATGATAAATACATTTAACTCATTCAATTTTATTGGCAACTATTCAATCTCTGCCATTTACATAAAGCCTTAATTAATTCCCCAGGAAGACCAAGAAAGCATAAAAAAATGGAGTATACTTATTTCAGCTCTCACTCCCGCTGACATCTTGCACTCCTTCCAGACATCACTAAAAGTCACACCAGTCAGTAATTACTAGATGTTGTACAAAATCTTATATCAGACATACTTATCTCCAAAAAAAACAGTTAACTGGCCTTGTTTCAGATAGCACCTGCCTCAAATGCAATTCACTTGATGCAGACTTATACCACTATCTCTGGCTATGCCGTGATCAGTGCATTTTGGACTGATCTAGTAGCCTATGGAAGCCATTTGATTGTCAGACACCTTTTAGCCACACCCCAATGAGCTGTTTTCAGACACCTTGCAGGTCAACATGGCATACAAAGTTCAGACACTAAGCTGGTGATTATGCTCTCTGCTGTGGGGTGGAAAACCATACTACAAAACTGGATATCTAATGCTAAACCAATATTAGACATGGCCACATCAAGATTACTATTTCAAATGAACTTTATTGAACAGGGAAATCTTGACATCGGGTCTGTTTCAGTGCTACCACCACACATTCAACAATCAATAAAGAAATGTTTTCAATTCACCACCTGGTATTGCCATCAACTACTTGCCAATCTCCCATCCATAAACATATAGTTTCTCTGGAACTACCCCCACTTCCCAAATATGATGCATCATACAACTTTGAGAATGGGCTTTTCACGCCCAAAACACGTCAACTGGTGTTGGAACCCCTGCAGTCTCATTGCTCCAGTCCAAGCTTCAAGGTGTCCAGGATCCCATTCCATCAAGTTACTGCCTGGGCCTTTACACGTAGCTCCCTTCACACCTCAATCTCTCATGGTGTATGAGTACTGTTACTACTGTATATTTTTATGATACCTTTTTTTCACTTTGCTTTTTATTGAATTAATGTTGAATACTGTGGATTCATTTATTTATTGATTAACATTTTTTTAATGGTACTGGTTGAATCTGAAGACAAGAAAGCTGAATAGACTTGAACATTTGTCAGTTGGTGCTTAAACTCACCTGCACAGTAACTTTTTCCCCCACCACAAACCTTTTTATAAAGCTTGCAGGTACTTGCATGAAAATTTTTGGGTCTGATAGTAGCAGCCTTGGATATAGTCCTGTGGGCAAGAATCCACATGAGGATTTTGCAAGTATGCTTTCTGGAGCATTGGGATAGATACGCAAAGAATGTCTCTCAAGATATTTTTCTGTTAGGAAAGGCATTGGCAGACTTGGTATGTTCTTGCAATGATAGGCTAATAGCAGGAAAATCCTTTGCAGTGATATCCCCTATCATAATAGCTACGGATGCAAGCCTGACTGGATGGGGGCTGTCTGCAATCACATACTAGTTCATGGAAAGTGGCTCGGAGAAGTTCAAGATCTTCATTCCAATGTGAGGGAATTGAAAGTGGTGACGGAAGCTCTCATGGAATTACAGGAGCAAGTATGGGGAAAGACTGTCACTCTAAAATCAAACAACAAGGTTGTAGTAGCTTTTATAAATAGGCAGGGTACTACAAAGAGCAGATCTTTGATGCTTTGTGCAGAAAGAAATGTGTAAAATCTCATGACCATATATATTGCAGGAAGAGACAACACGGTAGCAAACTTCATTAGCAGGACCACCTTCCATCAGGAAGAATGGCAGCTGAATGAGGCAGTGTTCAGACAGATAAAAGGTCAGTCATTGTCAGTACCTTGGAATTTCCAAAAGGCATATATTTTTCCAATGATTCCCGGAGTTTTGAGAAAATTGCAAAACAAACCAGTCACGGTTATAGCAGTACTTCCTTTTTGGTTAAGATGGTCATGGTTTGTAAAAGTTCTGCAGTTCTCAATAGACAAACCTTGGGTACTGACTCTGAGGGAAGATCTGTTAACATTTGGGAGCCTTGATATAAAAAGGGTTCTCTTAGAAAGTTGTAAGTGCATTGCTTAAAGCAAGGAAGGCATCTACTTCAAAGACCTTCAATAAAGTACTTTTATAAACTGGCAGAATAAGAATGGAATATTAGGTGCAGAAGTACCTACCTTCGATTTTGGAATTATTGCAGGAAGAGCTGGACAAATGATTGTCAACAAGTTCATTAAAGGTGCAAATATCAGCATTATATATTGAATGTGGAGCTAGCCAGAGATAAATACGTGATGCGATTTATACAGCGGCTAATAAAATAAATCCAGGTTATAGATCACCCATAGCTCCCTGGGACATTAACTTAGTTCTAGTTTTACAGATGATGCAACCAGGGCGTGGAGTTTAACTAGGGCCTGGTCTTCACTAGAGCCCCTGATGGTAGGGAAA
>WWET01002388.1:156050-178351 GCA_011038615.1 Limnodynastes dumerilii
GGAAAGAGCCCAATCAAGACCAACCAATAAATGGTGCACTCCAAACCCAATATAGGTATAGAAAATTGATAACAAGTTTATTAATACAAATAACAATATAGATAATAAAAACAAGGGAAAAAATTTACTCCACTGCTCCAGAAAATTGAGATATTGTGTAAACAAGTAGCATAAATGGCCAAATATAATCCCTGCACTAAAAAAAAAGATAAAAAAAAAGAAAAAAAAGACCACCTCACGGTGGGGCTTCACTCCATGTGGGAGCCGCTATCTGTCCCTACCTGAAATGGCCATTCACTGCATTCTCATAAGGAAAAATTCCAGCAATAATTGCAAAAACATCAAATGCAATTGTAACAAGATAAGCAGGATTTCAAAGCAACATTGTTGCATTAACCACAGGCATCGTCCATAGTAAGAGAGTGAAGCAAAAAGTCCACAATGAAAAAGAAGGTAAGTGCGGGAGTCCAGAGCAGCGGGTCGACGTACCGACACGTGTTTCGTAGTGTGCGCTTTGTCAAGGTGTACCGTCCATCCTGTAATGACGTCTTTATATCGTCCTACGGAGCGGTTGATTGGTGTGGTGTCGGGAGATCAGTGCAGGCATTCAAAACGCCAGCTGGATTGGAGGAAGGGCAAGGCAATATTGGACTGCAAACTAAACATACAAAAAGTTAACATTATGACATAATAGTTCCAACTTAAAAGTCAGGCAATCCAACTGTCAGAAAAACGATCTCCTGTTGTTGTCTCTGTATAAATATTGCAAATCGCAGCTGAGACATATGGTTACGTAAGGGTATGGGAGCAAAAAAAATATTTAAAGGGAAAGCACCACAGCGTAGTTAGGAGCTGAAATCCTTAAGTACATTTCTAACAGAGAAACATATTAGATCTCTGAAGCTCCAAACTTCTGTACATTAAGGTACGTTTACAACAATGTCAATGGGAATTAGAATCCATAGAATGTAATATTTCCGTATAGAGATGAAATATAAGCAATGTACTGACAATAATACAGAGGCTAATAAGTTAATTACCAAACCTGGCTATACAATCTAATTGGGACTCCCAAGATTACATTAGATGATAAAATAACCTATACAGCACTTAAAGGGACAGTCCAAGATCTCCTAAAGAGAGATAGTCTACCACTAACATAGATAGAAAAGGTAAGTATTATAGACAAAAATTGTGACTTATAAACTGGTATAACTATTGTATAAGTATTTACGTGACACATATGTGAATGGCACATATGTTCACATTTACGCTACATTATGGAGCGTATTTTCTATGGTGCGCATGCGCAGTACTTACAAAAACGCAATTTTACGTCTCCGCCACGCGTACATTTGCTCACAAGCGTTGTTCTGGATCTGGCCCAGTGCTCGTAAGTATTCAGAGTGGAAGTTTACATCCAATGAGTGCGGTTTTAGATTCCGTGCACGAGAGGGAACTACAATACCCATGCACGTACAGAGCCCTGACCCCTACCCCTGTGCGTAATGCACTAGTTCATAATGGAGGATCATACATAAGGGCAAAGCCAATCTCTTACTTTCAATTCCTCCTCATGTCCATAATGCACGCCCCGCTGCCATGCAATGGGTTACTTTATGTAAATTAAAATCTTTTGTAATGCACTCCAATGTGTATCCGTCACGTCCGCGAATGCGCTGAACAGAACACTTATTCAAGCTGATCTGGTGCCCAATTAGATATTGCAGGCCCCCCTCCCTAGTTTTAATTATGTATTGCAGGCCCCCACCAATCACTTACCCTCTGTCACAGAGCCTGGTCTTCTAACTCCTCCGCGGCGCTCACTCTCTGCCTGCAGAATGACGCTAACGCGACCTTGGAGTCACGCCAGCATCATTCATGAGGGAGGGAGGAGATGCTGTGGAGGAGAGGCAGCTCCTGGACTCAGCAGCGGTGCTGAGGTGAGTTAAGGGGGTGACGGAGCACTGTGACGCTACTGCCAGGGGCTGCCCCCCCCTGATTGCGGCCCTGTAACCCGACATGTAAATGGAGGCGGGGGGGCGGCTTTTGCCACCCCCTCGGGCCCGGCGCCCACCTAAGATCATCTAATGGTAGCGCCGGCCCTGTGTGTAGATAGATAGATAGATAGATAGATAGACAGATATAGATAGAAAGGCATATTAAATTATCTAAATGTTGCAGAAGTACTCACCTCCCTCAAAGGCTCACTCAACTCCCCAAGAATACTCTCCTCATCAAACATCTTTCCTTGATAGCGATGTTCATAGTAATCATGGATTCTCTGGCGCATATCAGCGGGAAGCTTGTGAAAGGACATGTACTGTTCTACCTGTTTGTACTGGGGGGGAAATATGTTTGGTTACTAGGGTACATTACTCTCAGAAATAAGAATCCATCAATGAGTATTTAAAGTATTCATAGATATTTGCGCAGCATGCAACCTAGATTCCAATTAGGTGCTTATATTTATTTTAGGTAGTGCTGATGAAAGCAGGAACAGAGAATGTCACGTTTAGAAATGTGTTAAAATGAAGGCTTTGATATTTGCAGTAGGTTTCATTGACTTAATCTTTCAGTCTCTTAATAAGAGGAAGTATCACATTTTTTGTAAGTAATAACTAACCCTTACCATCCAATTAATGCAAATCTACATTGAATAGAAAACAACAAATTTTACATATCACCTTATTTCTTAAATTAATGGCATTTTCTGATTCTACTCATGTGCTCAGGAAATAATAATTTTTTTTAGCTGTCTGATCATTTTAGCACAATGTTCATTTCATTGTACATTTCAAGATTTGAATTACCAGATAGAATGTTGAATAATAGATAAGTATGTACAGTGGAGACCTTGCTTCCACTGCATCATTATCGGAAGGCATATAAGAACAAGAGATTTTGGACAGCAGAAGCACAGGTACCCTATTGAAAATGCTTGCGTCTTATCCATAGTTCTAACAGTAGTAACTCTGAATAGGTAGTTCTGTTAATAAGCACACATTTGAAACATGCAAGTATCTGGTCAAAAAATGGTTTACAATATGGATAAATTAATTACATTTGTGTTTAATCATAGCGAGTGAAGTTTTTAAAGTTAAACAAAATCTTTTTTTAATGCCATAAACACATACACACACACATACATCATAGTTGCCGACTCTCCCGGAATGTCCGGGAGACTTCAGAAATTCGGGCAGTTCTCCCGGTATCTCAGGAGAGTCGTCAATTCTCCCGCAAAGGGACTTAAGGCTCGTGGTTTACATTAAACCAAGGCCTCAAGTCCTGCCCCCCTGCCTGGCAACACTAGTTTACTAGTGTTGCTAGGGACAGGGAGGGACTTGATGACGCGATTTGCATTATCAAGTCCCACCCCCATCCCTATGAAACCCCGAAAGGGGTAAATGATAGTCAAGGGGTGGGGCCTAATAACATGATTTGCATAAATTGTGCCATGAGATAGATAGATAGATGTCAATGTTAGTGTTATACAGTATATACAGTGTGTTTTAAAACAAGTTTTATTACACTAATTCACTATTGTTAGGTGTGTAGGGCTGTGTTTTTATTGAATGTAAATTCCTCCGTCACTCACAAGAGACCTGAGCTGTTGCAGGATTTTAGGAGGAAGCAAGAAAAATCCTTTTAATATAGTAGGAAACTCCCTTCCACTAACAAAGTGCTAATAATCGCTGCATTTACCCCTAAAAATTAGGATCAGGCCCAGAACTGGAATCGAGAGACTGTTCACATATTATGTGTCAATTAGATTTCCCAATTCATTTCAATGAATAACAAATAACAGAGAAGAACTGTGTCAAAAATGACACAAATCACCAAATCTTTGAGTTATCAGCTCCAACTGCTTAACTGCTCTGCAACTGTCATATAGTATACAGACAAAAAGACTTTGCAACCACATTGGAGTTTTTGTTTTCTTGTTATAATCTACTAATCTTTAAGACTTGTAATAAAAGCGGTGATAGTCATATACCTGGCACAGGGGAGGGGACAGATCGCAAAAGGGGAGACTTAGGGTTAGGCTGCAGGAAGGGGACGTATCACATAAGGGGAGACTTAGGGTTATGCTGTGGGGAGGGGACGGATTACAGAAGGGGAGACCCAGGATTTTATGATTTGGAAAACTTGTGTTAGTATTTCTTGCATTTTTTGCACTGGAAATTCGTACCGGACCCAATAAAACACATATAAAAGTTTTTTTTTAATCTTTATTTAATCATTATTTATTGTACCTATAACTGGGGGAAGTAGTCCAACGTTTTTTGGAAAACAATAATAATTGCATTAAAGTAATATTCAGAATCATAGTATTATTTTATGCCACTATAGGATTAACTTTTTATTGATTTCACTCATAAAACAAGGTATCAATTTCAAAGTTATTATACAGTATGGCTGTGTTTTTTTTAACTGATTCATTACAAAATTAGATATAAAATTAGATATTATTTAGAATCTAATTACTGTTTCTGGATTACTAATTACCATTGCTGGATTACTGCTAGACGGTATAATTATTCTGTCCTTAGACAAGAAATGGTAAACTATTCATGAATCATGGTGCATTGCCTTCTATCAGTCTTTAGGTGGTAGTATGTGATTGATAAAGGTAATTTAGCAATATTAAAATCTTTATATACAAATACGTGCGGTAAAAGGATTTAGTTATTGTCTAGTCTAAACATTACACCCATAACTGCATTATTATACATCACCAGTTTTAAACTTTTATTGTGAATAGCTTTGCACATTGGGATATTAAACTACATACTAATTGCACACAATTGCATTTGTGGAGACAGACTTGTCTGAAGCATTCTCCCTCATTCAAAATGATTGCATTGCAACCTAAATGAACATTTTAAGAGGTTGGAATTGTTACAAGTAGATGATATTAATTATAGATTAATGTATTTAAACAAACAAATGTAGAAATTTTCTTGTAGTTGAATATGAAGATTTTTCTAAACATACCACATAGAACAGAAATCTGCCGTTTTGTGTTATAAAATGTTTTAACCAATGACACCTATAATCCATATTTAAGCGCAAAAAAACAAAACCAGAGCAAGTATGTATCCTAGCAAAGCAATGTTGTGCTGAATAGAGTGGAAGCTTTAGAATGGGCTAATATGATTACAGTTGAGAGGGTATATGTCATAACTGATCATCAAAAAGCAACTTGTATTTCCCTGCATGTAAATAAACACATTTTCTTGCACCCTCACATTGCAAAATGGTTTGTTCTAACTCTGATTCCTGCACATGAAGTATGGAATAAAGAGCTGTAGTGAATGCAGACTTTCTTTGGACTTCATGCATTACACAAATTGTAGACAGAGAAGTCTATCACCCACAGAACCCAAGGCTTGCAGAGAAGGAAAGTGTTGTGGTGGTGAAAAGGTTTTAAGTCAATTTAGTGGTAGTATAATGTGGAGGCTGTTAATGTAATTTGAGGTATCTCTATCTTCAATGGTGAAGAGAAAGGTCAACGGTGTCAAAGTCAGCCGACAGAACAAGAAGGATGAGGATGAAGTAGTGGCCCTTGGATTTGGCAGTTAACAGGTTCAGGAGAGAGTTGTCAGTGAGGTAGATGACTTTGGTAGACTAAGCGCTCAAGGGGCCTGATCCAGACCTACGCTCATGAAACGCTCATGTGCATAGCGTATTTACGCTGGAGTTCCTACGATGTACTCCCCTCGGCACTCTACTTGGTCGTACTTACTTTTGCCTTCTTACGCTCAGCAAGCCCTACCCTAACTTTTCTGAGCGTAACCGCTGGCGTCCGTAAGCTCATTGCATAGTTACGACGCTTAGCACGCCCATACTGTACGATTTAATTGCCTCACCCCGCCCTCAGAGCGTAAATACGGATTTTGTTTGGCAGGCATGCCCTCTCCAGCGTATGTACGAAGGTGTTACGGCGAAGGCCCATATGCTTTGATTCACAGGGCGTAACATGAGTGTAACATCTGCCCGGCGCATGCGCAGTAAGTACAAATGGCCGTTTTTACACTTACGACCGGCGTAAAAACGCATACCAGCCTAGGTCTGGATCAGGCCCAAGAAGTTTGGAGGCGAAGGAGAGAAGAGAAATAAGTCAGTAGCTGTAGGGGGATGTAGGGTCCAGATTAAGTTTTTGAGAATGGGAGAGAGAGACAAGGGCATGCGTGAAAGAGGAAGGGAAAATTCCAGATGAGAGGGAAATGCTGAAAAGGTGGGCTAGATAGGGGCATGCAGAGTGGGAGAGAGGTGTTTAAGAAAGTCTGAGAGAACAGAGTCCACGTAGCAGGTAAGGGTGGTAAGGATATTATTAGGGAGTGAATTTTGTCACTTGTTGTAGATGGAAAGAAAAAAACTCATAATGGTTGGGTGGTGGTTGGGGGTAAAGAGTTGGGGAGGGATGGGGAAGCAGGGTGGAAGAGAAATCATTTCTGATGGAGATAACTTTAGATGAGAAGTAGGAGGGAAAGTTGGAAGCGGAGATAGAGGGTGGGATGGAAGGCACGGCCACAAATTGTCTGCAGTGTTTTTCAGAGAACATTAGACATTCACATCAGTCCCTACCTCTACTGGAGCTACATACTAAGGTCCCTAACACATACATACACGCACACATACACACTAGGGTTAATTGACTCATTAGCACCCACACAGGGGAGAACATGCAAACTCCACACAGATAAGGCCTCGTCCGGGATATAGAAAGCATGCCCTCTCCAATTGTCGAATATAGTATTCAATAGTTAGCTTGTAACATATGCCTCAAGTCCGCCTTACATATGACATATAAAAAAGGGAAATAAGGGACAAGGAAACATTGAAATACAGTGTATGATACAAGGAAAGATTGGGTGGGAGGTACTGTAAGTGGGGAGTATAATGTGAACCAGGAGAGGGCACATACCTTTTCTTGATATTGCCGACGTGATGAATCTAGCGATTGAATGAGGGCAGTGGCATGGCCAATGAACATTGCGTAGCAAGTGGCACCAACAATCATGCTGAGCATAGTAAGCCAGACATCCGACATACCCACAGGTGCCTGCTGCCCATACCCGATGCATAACATGTGGCTCATGGCTTTGAAAAGGGCATAGGAATATTGCTTTCCCCAAGAGGCATTCTGCAACAACAAGAGAATAAACATTTTATGTTCTTCTACTTTAACATCACAAACTAAACAGAATACAATCTGCTCATGTTCTGCAAACGTTGCACAATGTCAGCTAATTTAAGAAAACACACGTTATTCTTTACAATGCTTTACCTTTGCAGAAAATGACTTAAAGCATGATAAAGCTAGTCATCTCAATGTCCTTTAGCAGCTGGAGTATCCTGCTCTGTTTTCTGTGTTCAGCATACTATATTATATATATTATGAACGGCATCAGGCATTGCATGTACTCTCTGTTTTGGTGCTTCTTCTAAAGAGAGGGGGAAGTTGTTTTTTTTGTTTTTGTTTTTGCCAAAATGACATAGCATTTTCAGTAAGACATACTAATTACATTCCATTTACCATTAATTACATTTTGCATACAGTAAAGCTGAGGGTTTGATAGCCAGGGAAATTTTGTGATCTGCTATCCATATAGAATTGACAGTGTTGGTTGTCTCATTTATGCAAACTGACCATTCTTCTTATCTGTCTATAGATTTTCTAGCTACAATTATTAACATCAACATAAATAAAACAAGACAGGAAATGTACAATTGGTAAACACAGTTGTTTTTGGGTCCCTAAGTGTGAAAGAATCCTTTACCTTTATATTTATTTATTTATTTATATATATATTTTTAACATATAATAAAGCTGATTAAAGCACAGACATCAGTGCCATACATTATGTAAATAACTCACCAACATAACTTAATTGGCCCTTGTAAGTACTAATAACCCAGCATTAGTGATGTATCTAGTTATACTATTCCTCCCCACCTGCTCAGCACCCTCACCTTTGAAGTCTTTGTTACTCCATTGTTCTTTTCCTTGTTGCCCTTCAAGGAGAGTTTTGACATGGTTGTCCAAACTCTCCTCTGTAAATTGTTCACTCCTCTGGTCTTATGTATGTTTTCCTATCTCTCTAAAAGCTCTTTTCCAACCTCTGCCTCTGTATACCCTTCCCTTTTCCTCCCCAAAGCCCTGTCCTTAGTTTCCTATACACCTCCTCCCTGGTTAAACTTGTAAACTCTTTTGGACTACAGTGCTACCTCTATGCTGATGACACCCTAATTTATCTCTCATTCCCTAATCTCTCCTTGCCTACACTCTCTTTTCCAGAATTCAGTGCTCTCTGTCATTCAGTCCCTTCCTACATTTCAGACTCGATCTCAATAAACACATCATTCTTGTTCAGATTGTCTCCTTGACTCCAACCTCATCACCTTATCTTAAACTTATCTCTAAGAACCCCTCCTCTGGAATGCTCTCCATAGCAGCTATCCACCTATGTACAAAGCTTTAAATGTACCCTAAACAACAATTAATGCTTATCAGCTCTCATTGGCACGGATCCAGGTTTCCCCATTCCCATCGCTCGCATGGAAATCTGACAAGAGACTCCCTGCCTTAAAACTTCCATGTTCCCTCATGTAAAATGGAAATCTAAATAGTATAGAGGGTGCTTGTCATGACCTCGCTGTGCTAACTACATCAGTGGTGGAAGTACCAAAAGCAATGGAAGTGCTGAGCTCCGGGCGCAAGGGGGGACACTTCCATTCTCCTCCTCTGTGCTGCAGTTACCATTTGAATGGGCCCAAGCCAGTAATATACCTATTACTGACTGTGGGCTCCGTTAATAGGAGTTTACTTACCTTTTCCCAGGAATGCACTGTGCAATGTCATGACGGCACACCAGTGCTGCGCCCTGCCCCCCTTGCCTCCGGGCGGCAGGGAGAACTTGCACCCCTAAACTACATACTTACCCCCTCCCACACAGCTGAATCACTTTCCAATTCTCGTATTATCCTGTCCTGTTGTCAGAAAGTACCCAGGAGAGGACACTGGATCCAGATCAGACTAATTTACAAACAATATAGAGTTCTTATCACTGAAATACAGTACATATTGTACTATGCATTCTGTAATATTATTCCAATTTGTCCAAGTTATTAAATTCCTCCATATTTTACATGAATTTGTACTCTGTCTTTTAATTGTGTTGTATATGTAACTATTGCCTTTGTACGGCGCTGCAGATACTGTGTGGCGCCAATAAATAAACGTTAATAATAATAATAATAATAATAATAAAATATTAGCTACCATTATAAATTCTTTTTTTTAATACAATATTCCTCTTGTTTAGAAATGCATTAGGCACCTATAGAACATCTTAGTGACAGGTATACTTATTTTTAAATCGATTGAACACACATTAATTAAGGACGCCTGAAAGCAGCTACATGACCTTTGAAGACAACTGATTACTGCAGTGTTTATTTAGATGTATCATAAAACTATGAATACATATGCAATCAATGTAATACTTTTGCAATCAACCATTGACTGTTTTTGTTTGTAGCTAAAAGAAAGCTTCATTAACATCACAGCATATTTTGTGTTGATCAGTGGTTGATCAGGATTTCCAAACATCAATTTTTCTTTCCTGTTGTAAGTAAAGGAAGTATCATTCCAGCAGTAGCAAAAATAGCAGAAATATCAAAATGCCCTTAGTGAATTATGCTATTATAATTAGGGGACTTTATGATAACTGATTTATTATCGTAGATCAATAATATGTAAGCAGTTCAGTGGTGGTAGTACTGGAGACAATGGAAGCACTGAGCTGTGGGCACTTGCCCTGAGGTGAGCACTTCTCTGTTGTCTTCCCCAGAAATCTTGTGTCCCGTGTCCCTGTTTGTGTTGCCGAGTGAGTTTCTGAGTACTGGGCAGGTCTAGATCTGGGCAGCTCGGCTTAAGCAGAGAGAGGTTGCATACGGACAGGCCACCACCTTTCCTCTTTTCTCTGCACCCTCACATAAATTGTCAGGCGTGATGTGATCATATTGGGCATGACGATGTGACACCATTACATTCCAAGGGGAGGATCACCAAAAGTTGTCTTGCCTCTGGGTGCCATGGCAGAACTTACACCACCGATTCTGTTGTGTCTGCATAATTAGTATCAGCATAGTATTATGCCAGTACTAAGCAAAATAATAACAAGTTATTTTGTTTTACATTTTTAAATTAGTTTAGTATACTTGGTATCCTTGTATAACTTGTATGATGTGCATGTTTACTTTTAATTTGTTTAAAACATCCAAACAAACCCCAATTGTGAAACTAGCGTACAGTGCAAATTATAGAGGCAGACATGTTTGCTGCTAGCTACATTGTAGAAGAAACAATAAAAATCTCACAAGAATAAATGATGGGAAAATGTAATATTGCCATGGAGATTGTTTACAGAAAGGAAATTACAATAAGTCATTAAAAAAATGTGTCTTTCCAGGGATTCTTATCACAGCTTTCCAGACTAGTCTCTCCTTAGAATTATTCAACTATAATTGGAATAAAAAGTCTACATATAAAAACACAAATACATGTACAAAAGAACTGTAGACATACATCCATAAGTATATGTCAGGGTTGCCGACTCTCCTTGAATATCTGAGAGACTCCCGAAATTCGGGAAGTTCTACCTATATCCTGGAAGAGCCTGAAAACCTCCCGCACTAAGCTTGAGGCCATGGTGTCATGGAAACCACGGGCTTAAGTGCTGCCCCCCTACTTTGCAACACTAGTGTTGCTAGGAACTGGTAAGGACTTGATGATGCAATTTGCATTTTGAAGCCCCATCCTTACACCTAGAAATACTCTGTATAGGATCTTTTTGGGGAGTTCAGAAGCCTGTGATGGAGTAAGAGTGAAACTATAACTCTATCTATCTATCTATCTATCTATCTATCTATCTATCTATCTATCTATCTATCTATCTATCTATCTATCGGGTGTGGGTCCCCAATGGGTGCTAATCTATTTCCAAAGGTCCATTCTTTCCCAGCTAGTTTGGAACTGGCTGGGAAATTGATTGCTTCTGCCTCAAAGAGGCAAAGAAATTGATCCCCGAAGCAGCGAACATGGTGCTCTGAAAGGTAAATAAAAATGACCTTAACCCTTATCCTCCCTTCCCCACAGCCAGACCTTAACCCTCCCTTCCCTGCAGCTTAACTCTAAGTCTCCCTTTCCCGCAGCCTAACCCTAAGTCTCTCTTCCCTGCAGCCTGATCCTAACCTTCCCCTTCCATGGCCCTAACCCTAACCCTCCCTTCCCAAGAGCCGAACTCTAATACTCCCCCTAACCCTAAAAGTCCCCGGAGAGGCTACTCACCTCTCTGGTGGTGTCTGCGGCGGGCGGCGCTTCCAAAAATGAATTAGTGATTATGCCGATCAGCATACTCACCCATTCTAAAAAATGAAATTGCAAAGACTTCTAAACTTCCAAAAGGCAGAATTTTGGTCAGGAACTCCCACCACTATATATAGGCAGAGGAATTAACTGAATTCAATAAGACTCTCTGCCGGAAGTGTCATAGAACCAGATCCAGATCAGATTCCGTTCAGAATTTAATATCCTAAGACCTGTAGGTAGGAGAGCAGAGCACTTGGTGAGCAGGGTACTTCCTATGCTCTTCTATGTGCACAGGAGATTTAAGAATGCTACAGGCACCCCTAAGTAGTCCCTTCACATCACTGTCCGGGCAGAATACTGGATCAAAAGTAAGGCCTTAGCCAAGTCCTTACTGTACAATTTAAATAACAAAGACCACCAACCATGCTTATCTCGTGCGGCAACATGAATTGTGCATGGAACACAGCTGTCCGATCCTGTAAGCGCAGCACAAGCAGACCAAGTTCCCAATCGTACCAAAGTCTGGACCTGGCCAACTGCTCTTAAGAATAGATCAAAATGCATTCTGAATGCTTAGTATGGATTTTCACACACCCCGGTATTTACAGTGTGGATATGTGGCCATAATCCAACAGAAATGATCAGAGTGAGCAAAATGTAGATATTTGGATCTGGTCCAATGTCATAAAGTTTCTATCTTTACCTGTCATCTTTTAAATACAGCTATTTATTTAATTACCTATCCAGCGTCATTATGGGCCGTATTCACACATAAAAGTGAGTTAAGTGCGGAGAGATCCACACCTAACTCACCCGTCCTGCCCCTAACCCGTTTTTAGGTACATTATGGCACTTACAAGTGCCATAGGCTTAACCTTATCTAACCGTGCCTAGTTTCCTTCTTAAGAAGGAAACTACGCACAGACATTACCTCTCCCCACCTCCCCCTGCCCTCTCCGGCTAATCTAAATCCCCCCCATCCCACTGCTGCCTAAACACTTCCCGAGGCAACATTATGCCATTTCTTTTTCACTAAATTACTGGTGAGAAACTGGTACATGCGTAAATGACCTACCATGCAAGCGGAAGCTTCTTAGATGTGAATATGGCCCTATATTATGGTTCTTTTCCCCCTTACTGTACACCTGCCTCCTCTCTCAGCAATTCCCTACATATCTGTATCTTCTTTTTCTTCACAATCCTGAACCTTGTTTCTTCCATGCTGTTACAAACCTTTGAAATTCTCTGTCTTTCTCCCTCAGACTACTCTGTTGTCTCCAATTGTTCAGACATGCTCTTAAAATCAAATTCTACTTTAAAGCTTACCATCTAGAGCAACCCAAAACCTGATGCTTCCCATTCCTTTTTATGTTTGCCTATTTACTTTGTCTGTGGACCTGTTTGCAGTCTAATCTACCTCCATGCAAGATCAGCTTGCAATGGTTTTCCATATGTACTTAAAAAATGAATCTAAGGGCCTGATCCAGACCTACGCTTGCCAGCGTTAAAACGCCGGGGGCGCATGCGTAAGATCGGCGTCCCCCAGCGTTACTACGCTGCAGTTAGTGCAGGTAGGCGGGGGGAGGAAGGGTAATGGGGCTGCGTATTAACACTCGCTTAAGCCGGCTGAAGTTAGGGTAGCCTTCAGCCAACGTAAGCGAGTGTTAATACGTTAGGACAAGGGGGAGTGTTGGGGAGTGCTGCGATGTTACGCTGAGCATTAGACCGCTCACTGTAACATCGTAGCTCTGGATCAGGCCCTAGATGTGTAGTCTATTTCACTGCTGTTTTTGTCTTGTTACCATATGTTGCATATATCCTGGCGGTGCTTTGAGGTTCTTTATAAGTAAGCAATGATCAAAATAATCCTTGAATGAAGTGAGCAACTTTTTGCAAATAATGGCTCTTTTGTAAATGTCTAAATGAGATCTTTAAAACCCTTATAAAAAGGAATATTGAATTTATCTGACCACACTGAAGTGGTGGTGACCCTACTGGTTAAAAAATGTCAGCCTTTCCCGTTAGTTGTTTTGCGAAAAATGAGAATAAATACCCGCACCAACTTTATGATTGGAAAGCACAAGGATAAAAAAATTATTCAAATTTATCATAAATAGTTATCGACCTTGGGTGCTACTAGAATTTCCAAAAATGCATATATACAAGAAAAGAAGAGCGAAATTCATCAATGTTCACTCTATGCTGACACAATCATATAGGTTGAATAGAACAATTCTAAAAGTACAAACTTACAATAAAGTTTGTAGTTTTATAATTGTTCTATTCAACCTATATGATTGTGTCAGCATAGAGTGTACATTGATGAATTTCGCTCTTCTTTTCTTGTATATTTCCTGGTAGTTGTGCATGAAAAACTTGCAGATGCCTTACATACATGATAAACAAATGAACGGTAAACATTAAACATTGTTATACTAAAAATCATCAATACCCGACATTTATTAATTATCACAGTTATCTAACGTTATCTATAAAACCTTTAATAAGGACAGACTATAAAAAAGTTGTTTATTTCTGAGCTTTGTCAGTGTATGAGGTCTACAGTCCCCTCTGCTTAGACATTGGCCCTGATCCAGAGCTAAGCGGAAATGGTAGCGCATCCTGCATGCTGTAATAAACAGTCTGGTACGTTTTATCCACATGCACAAGTAAACAGGACATCTGAATGGGTAGTAAATAACGCCACGTGGCGTCTGGGCACAAAGTAGCAAGCTCTCTGCTGTTATGTCTCCAAATACGCTGGTTAAAAACTGTTAAATCAATGGAATGGAAGCTTTAGTTTTACTGTTTATGCTCTAAAGTAATGGAAATATGAATATGCAGGAAAAAAAATATCTACATACTAAAAAACACAAATAACCGCACAATAACCTAGCAGCAATTCCATATCTGTTTAATGTATTTTGCTGGGCAACAATCATACTGACAGGTACTAAATTATCTTTTGAATGAGTGCCCCCCCTGACTTAGACATGACCTGGAGTAGGTAAAATACCCTTTATTGTGTCTGCGTTCTGACCAGGACCAAGTACAGTTGCCTTTGCCCGTCCTTTACTGTACATTGATTTGTCCTCCCCCTTCCCTCCCTCAACACTCCTCTAAGAACGCAAGCCCCAGATGCCAGGCGTTCTCTACAGTTCTGAGCATGCACAGTAGCAAATCACAGAGAAACGTCATGCCAGCTGGCATACACTCAGATATGTATCAGGAGCATTGTGTGATTCCTTGAGACATTGGGGCAGATCTAGACATCGGTACGGCAGGGGAATTACGCAAGCTGCTTGTGTAACTCCCCTGTAAGGTAACATGTGCGCATGCGCACAAACATGCTACGCGATCGTACCGGCAGGCATACATAACTTTATTACGTACGCCTGGCAGTGCAAAAGGGGCTGACCCCTAATTTACGCCTATCGTATCTCCACCGTAGAGACGTAAAGAGTGCGGGTGTCAGGATCTAGCCCATTTCTCTAATTCAGTACACTAAATCAGTCACCTTTGGAGCTAACATTTTTCATTAAATACTCTATATATTAAGAAAATAAGTAGTTTCATCTACATACTTTCTGCTATCTTCTGATGGGGTGAATTATAGTGCCACATTTATATTAGAACAAGTTATATGGTTTCAGAAGCAATCCATTTCCCAGCCACTTCGGAACTGGCTGGGAGAGAATGGCCCTCTCGAAATAGGGCAGTCCTAAGCGGGGACCCACATCCAATTTACAGTATAGGTGCGCTCTCTTTCTCTCTCTCTCTCTCTCTCTTTAGCCATCCAGACTTCAGACAAGAAACATAAGCAGCCACTGGCTGTATGAGGTCTGTCTGGGTGAATGGGAGTGGTTACAATGTAAATACATGAATGTCTGCATAGTGTAACCTGAGAATCGCATCCTATAATATAGTACCTCCAGTCAATGGAATCCATCAGTTCAAAAGACAATGGGCCGTATTCAGAGATCCGTTTTTTAAAAGTACGCAATTATACGCACGCATGTAGCAAGGCAACACCCACCACTCTCCCCTCTCCCGGAAATGCAATCATAGACTTACACCTTCTTAGACCACTGTGATATTTACGTGTGTACTTACGTGCGTATATGTCTTCCGTGCGATTCTTTATAGCTGCGCCTTCAACCATTCATTTATATGCCTCCCTCCACCCACTTTCATGTAAATTTTCAAGTACGTATTTCTACCCCGCCCATCCGTACGTATGTCCCCAAGTGCGATTCACATGTCCGTACCTAAAGCACTTCCGTGCGTATATTCTACGTAACTAACATAAATAAAGTTACTACGCTTGTACAGAGAAAACGTACCCAAAAATACGCACGCAAATCCATGTGAAAACGGATCTGTGAATACGGTCCAATGTCACTATCAACAGCATCATTCCAACATTTATATAAAATGAATGGAGGCTCTGGTCTAAATTAACTATGCCAAAAAATACTGGCAATTTACAGCTACAAGCAGTGAATATAGGAACTTACCAAATACCTCAAACACCCTTTTAACCTTCTTCTACCCTATGAACAAACTATTTACATTATACGTTTCCCTTTCTTTTACATAGTTCACATAAAAGTCTTCTGTAAACTTTTACAGACTTCATTTTGCAGTATGTAACATGTATTATGAAACTCACCTGCATTCGGTTCAAAGATACCCAGCACTTATCAGGAAAGTCTTGCAACATGGGCACCAAAAACTGCAAGCATCCATCCCAATGACACAGCAGTAACATCATACCAATTAAATTTACAATGCGTACCACAGCACTTGCCAGGTCATAAGTCATGTGAAAAATCTGCAGAAAAAATAACAACAGATTTAACAAGAATAATAGTATGGGGCTATTCTATATGTTGAATAATTATAGCATTTAAAACATGAAAAATCAGAGAACTACTATAAAGTTTTGTGATGATATGATTAGACCACTAAAACAAATAGTTATATATAAATTGCTGGAATCTTTACCCATTTCAACTTTGTTTTAATTACAGCACTAATGTATCATTCAATGACATCATGGCTGATATCCAAGAATGATATTAATGTGCAGTCAATCCTCAGAGTAGTAATGCATGATCCTACCTCCTCCCATTGGTGAATGTAACGGATGAGCCTGGAAAGTCTCAGGAGTCGCAACAAACTAAGTACTTTAGTGAAGCGGACAATTCTTAAGGCCCTTGCGGTCTTATAAACTTCTGAGTCAATACGTGTTTCTACGATAAGAAAAATGTAGTCCACAGGAATAGATGATACAAAGTCCACAAGGAACCAACTCTTTAGATAGCGAATTTTGATACGTTGTGGCTCCAGGATAATTTCTGTGTTGTCTTCTACCACAATTCCAGTGCGGAAATTCAGCACCAAGTCCACAAGGAAGAAGGTGTCAGACACAACATTAAAGACAATCCAAGCTGGCGTGTTCTCCTCTTTAAAGAAAGTGATGCCCACTGGAATAATAATTAGATTCCCTACCATCAGCAGTAACATGGTGAGATCCCAGTAAAACCTGCAAATGAAATATAATACCTATATTATAATAGTATTACACACTGGTGAAAGATAGTCATTCAAATCTCTTGTATTAAGATTGTAAAAAGTCTTAAGGGCATACAGCTTCAATCAAACTCATGTGCCCATGTAAAATCTCATGAAACATAAAGATCTATGGTAGAGAGCATATGGAGGATTATCCTTTGTGTCTCTTTGCTGCGTGGCTTTAACTTTCATGGTTCTGCAGAAAAAAAAAGCTGGGTGATGTCAGTAAAAGACACTGAGATAAAAGACTGAGTGCAACATCAAATCAATCACTATGAAGCAAGGGCAGCAGAGTCAGAGCTATCTGCTCAGAACTTATGTGTATAATTAGGGCTTCAACGGTTTGTCGTTATTCTCTCTCAACTTTAATATTGCCTATAGGGCTCAGTTTAGTTTTAAGGTAGGATTTTCTATCTGTTCTAATGATCTATTAAGTGCAGAAGTATGAAGCAGGTAATTTTGCTGAAGTACAAATAAATAATTTAAACCTGTATAATGTTGTAAATTTTTATATTGTGGACATATAGTGTTATCTTCAGGAGCCAGGTGCTGGTAGATACAAATTATACATAACATGAAGATGGTTTATAAGAAAGCTTATGACCCCAAAAAAACAGATGGAACCTGCACACAAAAGAATATGGGATCCTGGCCGTTCAGTAACAGTTTGGCATACCACCAAAAAGCGATGCATGTGAGTTATTTTTTTGTGGAAAACATTATAAAGGTTTATGAAAGAATAAAAATATGTTTTAAGCATCTTCACAGCTAAAACTATTTTTGAGAAAAAAAAACAAATTCAAAACCAAATGTTTGCCTACATTTCTGTAAATAATTTCCTTTACCCATCTTGAATATTGAAGATGCTTAGGCTTTGAGAATCAAGCTCTGTCCAAGCTCCCAGGCCTTGATTTTTTTTGTGCTATTTAGCACTGGAGCATTTTTCTACATGTCTAGAAGGATAAGGCAGCTTATTTTGCTTCCCCTAATATAGACCTACTCAAGCTGTGCTATTCTGCCATCTCTGTAGGTCACTGTGATGTTTGACATCTGGCAGTTCATGTTATCCTCTGCCTCGATGAATTTGTCTCTTAAAACCTTGCTGTATTGGTTTCACAGGTTACTATATTGCTTTCTGCATCACGTAGGAATTTGACATAATTAGTTCAAGGATATCAACTGAGGTAATGAATGATGTGCCATATGTTTTTTACAAAGGAAAAATGACAATCACAACAATTATATATATATATATATATATATATATTTTTTTTTTTTCTTAATTATCCATAATAATATAGGTATTCCTGGTGCATGCAGGAATACCGATATTATTATAGATAATATGCACCAGTATTCATCCTTTTCCGGTAGACAACATCCAACACAATTAAAACTGTTAACTGTTACCAGTAAAGCTTTAAACACTTTAAAATGGTCTACAACATGAAGATTAATGACGAGAATTCTATTTGTATGCATTAAGGATTAAAATATATATATATATTTTTTTTTTTACAAGTTCAATACTTTATGTAAGGTCAAAGTAGATAAATTTTGGTAGGTAGAATGAAAAGTTTTTGTTTCATCTAAAGTATTATCTTGGCATCAATATTATGCAAATGTTAATGTTAAATACTGCAATGTCTGATCATTTGGCGCACTCAGCTGTAGCCTCGTTTTGTCTTTGATGTTCTTCTTGAGTTGTAGTATCATTGTAATGAGACACATTATCTCATATACATTGCAGAGCTCAGGGACCAATCATTATGTGAAGGATTGTTCACAGGGCTAGTGTTAATTTATTCTAAGGAACATAAGTAACTTTATAGACAAAAAATCCATCTGGAGTAAAAACAAAATTGAATTGCAACTCTAAATGTACACACCATTCTAAGACTTAAGTTTGAGTTTCATCTCAAAATAAATGTAGCCAATATATGGTATTTTCCTTCAAAAAGTTTAGGAAATGTAAGAGAATTTTGAGATTTTTAACACAATCTTTATTGTTTAATTTGTTGATGTGAAATAACTGGACCATGTAATGAAATTTTACTTAAAAAGTATATTATTTTCTGCTATTCCATGTTGTATAATTTATGACGTCTAAAAATCTTACAATTACAGGGTTGGAGTCAATCACAGCATTCTATGACCATAGACCCATTTGATTCTCAGTTTTGTTTAAGATTTAGGACTATGATTTATCCAAACCATGTTATAGTTCATTTGTGTTAGCATTTACCACTTCCTCTACGATGCTATTCTCAGGCCGTATTCAGAGAACCTAATTTTCGCTGACTTCTGTGTGTATTTTTAAGTACGTTTAAACTGCTCATTGGTAGTAATTTTTTATACGCAGTTAACTTAGACTATACGCGCGGAAGTGCCTAGCGGACGGACTTGTGATTCAGATGTGGAAAATTTTGCACGGAACTCCCACGGAAAAATACGCACAGAGGAATATAAATAGAAATGGGCGGGGGGAGGCATTTAAATGAAGGGAAGTGGGCGCGATTACAAAGATACACACGGACGGAGGACACATACGCTCGGAAATGGCAGCAGTAAGTTAGGCTAGTCTATGGAGGCGGAAGTCTCTGAGAGCACTGATTAGCAAGGGGAGTGACTGGGGTTTTGGTGGGTGTAACTTGCTCCGTCCGTGCGTATATTTGCGATCGCAGCACGGAAGTCTGAATATGGCCCCTCCTTATTAACTACCCTTTCAGTGAGTAATGTTTCCTCCCTTTTCCTCTAAACCTACTACCCTCCAGCTTCTGTGCATTCTTTTATGTTCTAATATTTTTCTTCCTTTGAAGAATTCCACCCTCCTGTACCTAATTAATCCATTCGGTTTATTTGAAAACATATCTCTTATCCCCTCTCTCCCTTTTCTGTTCTGTTAAAAAAGTATAATTCCTTAATTTTACTAGGTTTTGTGATGCAGGCTAAGAACCATTTTAGCTTTTGCAGGTTTCTAATGTAGGTCTCTAATATATTTATGTTCTTCTGAAGATATGAGCTTCAGAACAGAACACAGTCTTCCAGGTAAAGCCATACCAATGACCTTTAAAGTGGCATTACTACTTATTTCTTTCTGATGCTTATTCCTTTTCCTATGCAATCAAACATTTGACTTGTATTTCACATATGATTTGTTACATTGCTTACCTACCTTAAGTGACTCCTAGATTCCTTTCCTCCTCAGTAGTTTCTAGTTAAGTGCTGTTAATACTATATTTAGGCATTGTGTGTTTGAGCCACAAGAGCATTAAACTATAATTGCCACATTCTTGAAAATTCTTCCAGTCTACCTAGATCATCAATCATTTTGTTTATCCTTCCAGTGTGTCTACTCTGTTACATATCTTATATGTGTCATCTGTAAAAAGGCACCGTTTCCCTTGATACAACATGTAGAGTCACCAATAAAGTTAATATATAGCTCATGATCAAGTACAGATCCCTGTGGTTCTCCACTAGTAACCTTTCCATCCCAAGAACAAATTCCATTTATTACAAATTTCAGTTGTCCATCCTGCAACCACAATATCATCTACATATTTGAAGCCAATACCAAGTTTTCCATTATCAGCTGATTGTCCATTTATATTATGTAAACTTTGGATCAGAATACTGATCAAATGGTTCATTAATGCTTCCATTGGTTAATCAAATCATTCAAAATTCCTGAACACTCTGATCAACGTTAGACCAATCCTATAATCTGATAATTGCATACTGTGTAGCTGACTTTCTCAAATCCTTGTTGTGCCCCCATCCACTGCATTGTTACTTTTCTGACTCTTGTCTTTTTTTATGTACCTCTAATCTCACAATACAAAACCCATTATTCAGGCTTACTACTAGTAGTGAAGTCTTGGACGTAATTAACTGTGAACAGTCAACGGGCTAAGTGGTTGTTAAGTAGGTTGTTAACACACTTGGCTTTTTAGCAAATTATCTTTCCAATCACACAATCAAAAGACCATTTAACCAGATATCTTATCAGTGTGTACTGTCCAAAGTTATCCTAATAGACACTGTACACACTTGCAAAAAAGTAAAAAATACCTTTCCATCTTTGATCTGGCATATTAGGAGCTCCAAAATATCAAATCAAAAGATCACAGACTGTTTCGAAAGATTTTTGAGCATCTTTGGACAGTACACACTGGTAATATATCTGGTGAAACGGTCTTCTAATTGTATGATAGGAAAGATTATCTTTTGAAAAAGCCCCAGTGAGTACCAAGCCTTAGGGGTTAAAACCTTGTCAAATGGTCCTAGGCATTTGAATATCAGGATCCATTACTGTCATAATGGTTTTTTAGTGTCTTGATTTTCCTCATATAGTGGTGAATTATGGATATTTTCATAGCACTAATGAAAAGGTTTTTTGGTAATAGATGTGTATGCACTGCTTAAAATATAACTTTTAACTCATTGCACCTGCTCAAGCAGTAATCCAAAATCTCTCAATATTTCTTTAATATGCTAAATATTCTAGTATCCTTAAAATAAAGTCCTAGGTAGTGAGTAGAAAGTAATGCCCTAGGTGATATTACCATTTCTAATACTTGTTAAGGTCAGCATGGACCAAAATCTGGAGGAAGATTAATCTTCTGTACTAAATTATCTTGATTGTAAAATAGTAAGGACAGACAATGGAGTTTCCTAAACGGCAATTAAAGAATCACTTAGCTTTTTAATTAGAATGAAGGCATTTCTACAGTTGTTACAAAGGCATTGTGGAAAGCTGATTTTATAAAATGCAATTGTGTTTGATAAACTAGATTAAATAAAATGACCTAGTTCTCTGGATGTGCTCTTGTCACAGATTAAATTCTGAACAAGAATTAGAACATGTTTAAAAATATGGTGTGCTATTGAAAAATCTCAAAACAAAAAAAACCGCCAAAGGTAGATGATATCTGAGAAAATATAGTCTGCTTTGACAACTGTGTCCAGTATCAGACTGAATGGATTTAACCCTGCTAAACGTCACAATATATAGTAGCTAGAAAAGAAAGATATACCGGTAAATCAAAAGTATATATGATTAAAAAACTAGGAGATAAAGACAGTTGCCTCATTTACCACAATCCCTCTGTCAACAAAATGTATTACCATGACACAAAGGCAGCATTGTGACACATCAGAGTAACTTTAGTAGATTTAGATAACAAGTAGTTTTGAAATTCATATTCCATTGACAGAAAATGACTATACCACAGTACAGTACCTGAGTTGGGCCAATAACTAGGTGCATAAGCTGCTAAGGGATCAGCTATCAAAAAATTCATTTAACATCTGCCCCTGTATAGAGGGGAATGGAAAATTA
>WWET01002388.1:186266-206894 GCA_011038615.1 Limnodynastes dumerilii
TTTTTACCGCCGGTATTTTTGGGGTGTCGGGATTTTTTCCGCCGGTATTTTTGTGGTGTCGGGATTTTTGTGGTGTCGGAATTTTCACTGTCGGTACCCTGGTGGAGGTATTTTTAACGTCGGGATTTTTAGCGTCGGAAATTAGTACTACACCCCTAAAAACGGGGGGGTGGTTTAGGGGCTGAACGAGTGAGTTACGTGTGGATCTGTCCGCACCTTACTCCCTCTTAACTGTGAATACGGTCATTTATGTTTGGTAATAAAATAAGTGTTGACCATTGCAATTTTTATTTCTGTCTTGAATTAAAATTTCCTTCTAGTATACTTTTACAGTCACAGAAAAAAGAGGTATATATAGAGATGATTGACTAGCACAAATTGCGCACATAAATGTATAGAAAATAGTGATGAAGCAAGGGAGAAAAGAGACTGTTTTCTATTTTTCAGTTTGGCAATCAGGAACAAAAAGCTGGCAGGTTTTTTTCCTCACACGGAGTGGAAGAGATAGCAGGAGATCAGTGAAACATTTATTCCTATGTTCACTGAAGGCATGCATAAGTCTGGCAAGGAAATCAGGCAAAGGTAATAAGCCCTTGCTCCTATTATCTAAACTATGATTCAAACAAAGAATCAATGTTAGAAATGGTGTAAGTATTTCCATTGGTTTGGCTGCTCAATGTTGCCAAGCTTAACAGCTTGTCACTTCGCAGTATTTAAAAATTAATTTGTGTATCACTTCCCTGAATTTTCACTTAGATCATATTTTCAGTTTAAGCCTAAATATTAAAATTGGAGCAACATTTTTATTAGCTATAATAAATAAAATAAAAGCACATAGAAACAGATCCAGATGTCTGGATCCTGTTCATAATGAACATCACTGATTAACAAATGCACTGCTTGTTTCATTTGATATAAATATTGGATATGTATTTCTTCTCAAAACTTATAGACAATGTAACCTATGGAAGTGCCGTATAATACATACCTGAAATAACCAAAATGAATCCAAGCACACCCTGCTACCGTATAGTATAAACTATGCTAACGTTGATTCTAAAAAGTTATGCATCCAAGCCATCTCTCTAATGATGTGAGAAGTCTAATGATGTGAGAAGTCACTGGGCCAGATCAAGACTTAATTTCCCTGTAAGTACGATCGCGTAGCTATGCTATCGTAAGTATAATGCATTTCCCCGGGCACTCCCCTTGGACGCACGTAATGTAGCTAATTTACGAGTCCCAAACCCTACCTTACCAGCCCATACTGTACAATTGAAATGCCTCCCTCCACCTACATTGTGTATTTTCTGCTAGCTTATGGATGACACGCCCTTTCTCATGTAGTTATGCACTTGTTACATACAATCAGAGTTACGAGTCATAACATCTGCCGTGCGCATGCGCAGAACATACAAACAGGCAAATATACGCATGCAGCTGTTGTACTTAGGTCTAGATTTACCCCATTGTCTTTAGTATATATATATATACTGCATTATATTTCAGTTCTTTTAGTGTGCCCTTAGTTAATAATAAAACTTTATTTTCTTATGTACAGTAGAATGTGTGTAACATAGAATGTATATAAGTAAATTAATAACAAGTAAATTAATTCTGTGATTTAGGTGAAGCACAAGAAACCTAAAATGCTAAAACTGTTGAAAGAATAAGTGCACCATCTATTTTTTTGCCTGAAGTTGATTGAAGTATGACTCATCTAACCATATGACATTCTGTTGTTCACTAGACCATAACCCATGTTCTTTACACCACTTACTATTGCTCTCTGTGACGTTATTGATGGACTGTACTTTGACACTTCCGCTCACACCCATGATTGTCATCTGTAGTATACTGATTTAGTATTTTTTTTTTATTTATATTACATCTTCAATCAGTGTGCGGTTTCTGGCTGGTGTGATTCATTCAACACCACCCTTAGCTAATGCCTTTCATATAAATTCTACCTTACAGTTACAGAGAAATGGACAGCTGGGCTTAAGCAGAGGGAGCTTACATACAGACCTCTTCTCTCCACTCTCTCCTCCCTCAAATAAACTGTCGGATGTGATGTCATCACGTTGGGCATGACGTTGTGATGTCATTACATCCTGGAAGGGGTTTGGTCACCAAAAGGTTGTCTCCGGGCACCTAGCCTGAACTTATGCCACTGCTACCTTAGCATATCAACAAGCCATTATTTTATGCTATCTAAACCTACACAAGCTCTAGTATCTTTTTTACCATCTAAAGACCTCGGTTACACAATCTACGTACAGAAATGGTACGTAGATAGCGTAAATAAGCTACTACACATGTGTAGTAGCTCAATTCTTAAAACAATGTATGTAAGACGAAAACTACGTAACTATGAATCCGGACCAATGTGTTTACCACAGAATTAATTACAGAATTACTTTATTAGCAGGTATTGTTATAGTGCCAGAATAGTACACAGTCCTCGACTGGTAAGAAAGGGCTAGATTTACTAAACTGCGGAAAAGTGAAGATGTTGCCCATAGCAACCAATTAAATTCTAGCTCTCATTTTCCTGTTACATACTAGAGAATGTCAGCTAGAATTTCATTGGTTGCTATGGGCAACATCAATTTTCCTTTTCTGCAGTTAAGTAAATCTAGCCCCTTGTTTATCTTCAGGATATGAAGGTAAATGTTGCATAACTCAAAATGGACCAGTCACTTTGTGAGAAAAAAATACTCTGATACAGATAGATTCAAGGTTTATGAGGATTTGTATATGTTTACTAAAAAATAGAGGTAGTTTATAAAATGGACACCTTTATCTATCACGTCATCCTATGTGCATGATAGATTGATGATGCCCTAATCATCTGGGAAGGTGATTGTGGAAAACTTGCGAAAATTAATTTCCTTATTTAACTGCAATTATTAGAAAATTAAGTTACATGTGAAATCAGTCAATACCTTTTGGATTTGATTATAAAAGTTACAGATGATAAGACCTTACATACTGATATGTGCATACCATCCTGCGTGAATACCTGACAACGCGAAAAGATTCTTCCAGAAAGGTGCTGCAAATGCTGATTAAAGAACACAAGGCTGCACGTGTGAAAAAGAGTCAGGTGTTTTTGAGACGTGATCACAATACGAATGGTACTTTCCTTTTTTTTATTGTCACCATGGATGAGACATGGATGCTGTGTTTCAATCCTGAAACAAATGACTCACCAAGTGACTCACCACCAACATAAAATATTTAGGTTACTTGCTTTTGAGAAAGTCCCCAGTAGCAGGGATGAAACGCGTCAAGCAGAGAGATTTGGAACCACTTATGAGACTATCAATCACTTATTTCCTAAGAATACGCTGGAGCTTTGCACTTTGTGACCGCACGTCACCCGCACACTTGTCACACCGACCGGAACCAAGGAAAGCAGTTGAAGCGGCTGCACGAGCTCCATCTCCCTGTGCACTGGTGGGATCTTCAGTTAAGGTCCACACCGGACGGAGGAGAGTGAGGGTGAAAAGCTACCCCTGCCGACAGCGGTATGTGAAAATACTGAGTGACTCTATCTGTATATTTACACCACTGCATTTATCCTTAAACAAGCTACCCGGCCACCCGGGGTAGAACATTATTTCAAGTCCTATACAGTTTGCAATCCTGTCTACAATTGCTCCAGTGGAATTACAAGTTAACCGTTGATATATACTATAAGATATTAATAGTGGGGTTCATTTCTCTAGACAAGCTGTGTCTAATTTTTAATATTTAAATTTTATACTTTTAACAATTGTTTGTCAGAAATTAATAAAAAGCTATATATATGACACCAATTTCAATGCCGGTCTCTATGGATTATTGAAGCCCACATTTAGCTTCAGTGACAGAATTATATATACTGGAATATTTTTTTATATATTAAACACTATTTTTATTATTTATTTACTATATTTTTTTTAAAAAGTGCTTTACTTTTTTCACTATATTGAGAAGTGTCAATAGTTTCATGTGGTTTTCAGGAAAAAAGACCTTAGAACTTGACACGTTTATTCAGTAGGATAACATGCTATGACAATCCCTAAATTAAATCTATCACAACAATATAAAACATATAAGATCAATAAAAACAATTATATGTGTCTACCACCCATATAGTAGGGGCCCCTATAATGTAGTCACTCTAGTAGAAGATGGTTAGTGTGAAAATCACAATATTGGGGTACACACGTCCAATGTCATCAAATTCACTAAAGAGGAAGAGGAGCTTTCTAATCAAAAATACTATTAGGTTGGCAAAATGTGGCCAATATTTTCCGTTATCTCCCTGTTAGTGTAGACATATAAAGACAGAGGTGCCACTGGTAGACACGGTAGTAAATTTTATAGTGTCCAGATAAGGAATTACTCACTCCGCAATCTCAATAGCTAATGTTCATATAAATCTCACCCCACTCTTCACCTCAAGCATGTAGATCCTCAATAGTGGTGTGGCTGATTGGAACCGTTGAGAATTTAGCATGAACTCCGGATGGTGCTCCAATGCAGGTGCTTCATTCAGCGCTTGTAAGATGGAGAGTAAGCGGACGAGAAGTAGCACTACAGGTCAATGCATAACAGGGGAGTGAATAAGGTCTATGGTCTCCAAAAATACTATACATATAAAAGCCCGTATTGCACACAACATCCCTATAGAAACTGCTCCCCATAAACACACACACACTCTAACTATATGATCCATTCTACACAAACACTATACATATCCATTCGTCATCAGATTCTTCTCCAGATGACTGAGATATTCTAGGTGTTGTTAGAACCTTAAGGATCGGGACAGAACAGCTCAGATTAAAAAAACTGACTCCCTTTTAAGTCCTTTATGATGCTCAAAAGTGTGATTGGCCGGCTTCCAAACAATCTATATAGCCAGGTGGATTCATCTTTCTATTCATAAAGCTTACAGGGATGCAAATCAGCCGGTTCCTTTATGACTTTCAGCCCACTCCACCATGTCTTCGTTTCAGCAGTTGTGTCAGGCAACTACCTGGTCCTCTATCTACGCTTTCACAAAATGTTACAAGTTTCAGGTATTTTCTTCCAAGGATACTTCCTTTGGAAGAAAAGTATTAAGATCAGCTTCAGCTGAGCATACCTCTTTGGTATATCAGATAGAGAAAACAGGATTTATTGTTACTCACCCTTAAATCCGTTTCTCGTACATCATCTAGGGGACACTTCATGCCCTCATACAGTAGTGTTTAGCTTTTTGCATTCTTTTCCTATCTGTTTTTGTTCTTTTTCTCCTCTATTTCCTTCTGTCCTGGGCTCTGTTATTAGAAAAGAGGGGGTTGGAGAGGGGAGCAGCTTCTTTCAACAGTTAATTTAACTGTCAAGTGCCCAGTGTGCCTCTACCAACCCATTGTCTGAGTGTCCCCCAGATGATCAACGAGAAAAGGATTTAACGGTAACAATAAAAACCATTTTTAGTCTTATCTGCATATGATACTTAAAGCCAAATGAGTTTTAGTTTTTAAATTGTCCAGCTTTGTTTTCTCCATCACAAATACCCAGTGTCTTTAATTATGTATCAGATAGTCTTCAATTATGCTCACATTTTTTAAGTTGCACTATAGAGTTCCAGAGGATAAACGTCTAGAAAAGACTATGATATAGTACAAAATACAAGGACATATTACAAGTACTAACAATTATGAAATATATATTCATATTGTAGGTATTAAATAGGCCTTTAAAAAAACTATTATACTGTGGAGGTCATAGCTGCTAATATGTATGGTAGATCAGCACCTATCATAAACCTAGATTTCCAACAAAGTTTCTATAACTGCAATATATGCTAAACAGTCCAGATGTCCTAATAATATCTTCTTGTAGACTAAACCTGGGTACATCTTGTCAGATCTGTAGTAACGATGCAAACCCTGACCTTCTTAACAATGGCTCCAATACACACTGCTCTCTAGTTTCCTGTGGATTGTCTCACAAACTGTTCAAATAAATCTTTTCTGCAAATATATGGTATGCAGAAATATGAATGGGAATTGCAGTAAAGATTGTGTGAAGTTTTCTACAGACATCGGGACATTGTTGATTGCAAAAATTATGAGCTCCCATAAATCAAATGATCAGATGCTGTTTCACACAATTCTGCGGCATTGGACAGCACACACCGATATCTGATGAATCTGTCATTTGATCATGTGATCTACACAATTATTGGCAGAAAAAGCTCTAGGGTCTGATCCAGAACAACGCTTCAGAGCAAATTTACGCAGAGACGTAAAATCGCTGTTTTGTACGCACTGCGCATGCGCACCATAGAAAATATGCACATTAATGTAGCGTAATTGTGAACGTATGGGCCATTCACGTATGTGTCACGTCAATACTTACGTGTGGGCGTGGCGTGTAATACTTACGTGTGGGCGTGGCGTGCCAATGTGTGTCCAAAATACGTCTGAATTACGTGAAGTAGGCGGGGGGTTGTATTTAAAGTGTACAGTATGGGCGTGCTTAGCTGCGTAAATTCGTCTAGCCCATACGTACGAGTCGAGTGCGTAGCGGTTACGTTGGAAAAAGTTAAGGTAGGGTTTGGAAAGCGTATCTTGACAAAATACGTACGTGCAAGGGGTGTGCCGAGGGGAGTGTAATTTACGCACACGAAAATACGCTACGTGAATAAACGTACGGCAAACGTAGTTCTGGATCTACCCCCTAGTGTGTACCCAGCTTCAGCTTATAATGAGATAAATATCTCTAACTCCTCAACCATCACTTCTTATTTCTAATCATGTCATTTAAGAGTATAAAGTGTATGGTAGGGGTTAATACAATATCCATTAACCAAAACTTTTTAAAAGGTCACTATTTTTCATAGGCATATGTGTGATAACCTAAATGAGAATGTTGGTCAAGACAATAGGGAGTACAACATACATACTATAAATTAGCAGGATTTTCACAAAATATAATTAAAGGTAAATTTGAAATATAACTTGTATGTAGTGATCTTCTCTCACATATTAGATTTGTGATGATAATGGCAGGGATTAGATGTGTTATCTCAAATTTAGCTGAACAAGAGTTATTTTGTGTCAAAGCATTGTTCCAAGGAACTTCTTTTTTTAAGGTATTAGAAATCACACTTAACTAATTATCATACTGTCTTATTATAGAAAGCTACATATTATACCTCGCCCTTTCCACAATAGTGCATTCTCTTCGCATTTTAAAAAGGAAAATTGTTATAGTCTTTGATTACGTCTCTATGAATAAGGCCAGTAGTATATTAACTTTTTTGAATGTCATATAAAACCTTACTTTACAAACAAATCTTTATTACACAACTTAAAGTCATTAAAGCCATTAGGGTAATGGTAGATATACCTTCTTTGTGTTAGTGTAGGTCAGCGTTGCAGACTCTCCCGGAATGTCCGGGAGACTCCCGAAATTCAGGCAGTTCTCCCGGTATCTCGGGAGAGCCAGGAAATCTCCCGCAAGGGACTTGAGGTCCGTGGTTTCATGGAAACCACAGCCTCAAGTCCTGCCCCCCTGCCTAGCAACACTAGTATACTAGTGTTGCTAGGGCCAGGGAGCGACTTGATGACGCAATTTGCACCATCAAGCCACGTCCCGATGCCTACTTAAGCTAAAACTGGGTAAGTATGATGCAGGGGTGGGGCTTAATGATGCAATTTGCATAAATCATGTCATTAAGCCCCGCCCCCTGCATGCAGCGCTAGCTGGGATCTCACGGAGGGAAGCTGGCAAAAGTCAGCAACCCTGGTGTAGGTTAATGTTTTTCATTGTTCCTCCCAGGCCTTTTTAGCCGGGTCCTCCACCTACCGCCCGGCCAGCTTTCAGTCCTGCTGACAGTGTCTGTCCTGATTAGCTGTACAGGCTTTCCAGCAATGCTGTGCCTTTGCCTTGCAGCAGAAAGCCTGTAAAGCACATTGGAGAACAAACATTGTCAGCCAGGACTCACTTCCTGCAGTGTGATGCCAGCATGACCTAAGGTCACATCAGCATTATTTACTACAGAGTATGCACCGTGGAGGAGTAGAGCAGGAGAGGAGGGAATACAGCAAAAGGTAAAGTAATTATGAACGGGGAGAGAAGGTTTTAAAGAGAGAGATTGGATGTTTGCAGAAACACAAGGGGCAATGGTGAGATTTGATGGCTGGAGACACAAGAGAGGTAGATGGGGATTTATTTATTTGGTGTGTTGTAATTACTCTGGGTCACTAATGATAATAGGCCACTAATGTCCCTATTAGAAGGCTGGAGACACTGAAGGGGAGAATATTGGAGGGCTGAAGGCACACAATGGGGATAGATTGCATGGCTGTAGATTCACAAGGGGTGCAGGGATTGGACATAGTGCAGTGTGCATTTGTGGGGAGATGTCACTGGATAACAATAAGCACTTCGAAGGCCGCACTTGCTTTTTTCAGATGCTTATCTTTCAGTCGTGCGGTGCCAGCGAGTAGCTCTGCAGTGGGAACAGATGTCTGGATACAGTCCAGTATTATTACTGCAAAATATCACGCTACCCCCACCCAACTAATTTTAATATTACCCAGCTGTCAAAACGTTCTGAGGAGAACAGTGATTTATTTCTTTAATGATTTCAGATAGGGAAGAAAATGACTTAATAGGAACACAAAATGATAGCTAACTAGTAGCTGCTTGATGATGATCTGTCCATATGCTGAAACCATGTGAATGAGTTAAGAGTAGCCACTCTTGCAGGACAATGGACACCTACTCCTCCATTAATCGGCAAAACATACATCTACTAAGAATGCTAGATATAGGCCGTTATAATTAAACAATAAATATAATCATAATCATGGAAAGAGAATAACATTATTCAAATGTTTTTAATAATAACTATAATTTTATTATGTTGCTTCTACTATTACATGAGTCTGTTGAGATGATTTTATTTAAATGTTAAAGGATATTGGTGATTTGCAAGTTAAAGTTAGAGGGTTTTATAAAGATTTGGGAGTGTGTCTAGATAGATAGACAAATATATAGATATATAGATAGGTGTGTGGTTTGCAATTTCCGATGTGGTTACTTTAGACACATCGGTTTACAACTGCTGAATTCCGAAAACAGTTGCTAATGCTAACCCTTTCCCTAATCCTCACCCTAACCCTCCCTTTCTATTATCCTAACCTAAACCTCCATTTCCCGCAGCCTAACCATAACCCTAACCTTAACTTCTCTTCTCCCGCAGCCTAACCCTAACGGTGCCCCACAGGCTGCCAGAACTCGTCGCTATTTTAAACATGTACTTTATCGAAATTGGTCCTATCCCTTTAAGTGCACGCTTCCAATATTACTTTTTTAAAAGAAAAGTATTTTGAATACAGTCACAATTCAGCTGTCAGCTGTGTTATATTTTAAATGTGGCTATTCTATGCGATAGTTATGGATATAATAATGTAAACACGTATATATCTGAAACTTCAATTATTTTAGGTATAATTTGACAGTTAGTACACTACACGGGTGTGGTTCGCCAATGAGTACGGCCCTTTTTCAAAAGGACTATTTTCAACACCTTGTTTCCGAGGAGGAAGACAGGTAACGCTATTTCTCCAATAGCTATTCCTTATGCTAATTCTCCCTTTTCATTACCCTAACCTTAGACCTCCCTTCCGCACAGCCTGAACCCTAACCTTCCCCTTATCTGATCCAATCCCTCCCCGCAGCCTAACTCTAAGTCTTCCTTTCTAGGCTCCATCCCATCCACACAGCCTAACCCTAAATCTCCCCTTCTCTCATCCATCCCCTCCCCGCAGCCTAACCCTAAGACTACCCTGCTACATTACATACCCTTCACTGCACTAACCTTTCGGAGCATTGGCAACCATCAGGTCCTGCGGCAGGTCTGCGGCGTAAATTTCTTGTTTCTGACATTTTCAAAACAGATAAAGCCGACAATTAGCGGTCGGCTGTGAAATTTTGAAAATGCCATTTCCACAGCGGTGAATGGAACCCCACTACACAATGCAAATAATCAATACCAATCTTGAAATTATTTTTCTATAATGAAGTTTTTGGTGTTAAAATGGACATGTCCAAATCCAATCTCCTGGAATGTATGTTTTTTTTACTCATTTGCCTTTTTTTTTTATTTTTATACAATGTCTGACTAAAAGCAAGCAGCTGAGAATATGCTGCAAAGAGCAAAAGAACAAGAATTAATTCAAGACAAATGCAAAAAAAAATATTTCTTTTATTTTTAATCTCTTGGCAACTCACCTGTGAAATACAATTTCTGGAGTTGAGGGATTACAAAGGACACAAAGGAAGTAATAAGTGCATACATATCATGTTAGCAAATAAGTGATATAGAAGATAAAGTCTTAATTAGTTACACACATAACCCTTTCATATCAATCATCTTCTGCCTAGAACTTATTAAATCCATGAAAGAAGAAACAAAGGTACTTTAGCACTGGATAAAAAAAGAGCAGAATGAAAATCCACCAGTTTTTATCACAGACCAAAATATATGCAGAAAGAATACTCATTTACTGGGCTCTTTATTTTTTTTTCATGGTATTAAGATACATCACAGGACAAAGTCAATTAGCTTTTACCCTCAAACTGTGAATGAGCAATCACAGTGATACAAATAGAAATTGCCTGAAGTTCATCTGCTCTAAGGCATAATAACAAATGCAAATAACATGACAAATAATAAATAAACACTAGACATAGTATTCAGTTACTGTGTACACATTGAATGTATATCTATGAAAATGGTTCCTTGTTATGAATGTCATTAATGCTTTATTTTTCTTTTTTCTTAAACATTTCAAAGATTCAAACATTGGACCAGATTCACACTTAAGTGTGAAATAAGTAGGTGCGGATACGCATATATCCACACCTATCTATCCAGTCCACTCCCCCGCCCGCGTTTTTAGATGACAAATGGTACTTATAGGCCACTTTATCTTCGCATGCGTTTTTTCCCTCTTAAGTAGGAAAAATCTACATGGAGGCCCCAAACCACTCCCTGGCTAGTTAATCTAAATGACTGCCCCCCCTCCCACATCACCTATCTTTCTACAGAGGCAACTCTGGCATGGCTCCTCTTAGTGAAAAAACTAAAGGGTACATAGATTGTGTAGTCAGTATGACTACACATGCGCTGTTGCAACCATTTTTAAAATCCGCACCTAAGAAGCCACAGATTCTTAGGCGTGAATCAGGGCTATTATCCGTCATTTTTGGAAAAACTAAAGGGTACATACCGGTAGATTGTGTAGTCAGTATGACTACACATGCGCTGTTGCAACCATTTTTAAAATCCGCACCTAAGAAGCCACAGATTCTTAGGCGTGAATCAGGGCTATTATCCGTCATTTTGGCTCTTGTAATAAATGATGCACCTATATCATATGGAAATCAGTTTACTGAATCAATAGGATATGTAAAAAAAAATTCTGTGATTATTCTGGCAAATTTGTATATAGTAAAGACTTATTTTTCAATAGGTTATCACAGGCACTGGTATAGGCACTGCTATAAAGGTTAATGGTTCCTAAAATGATGCTTTCTTATCCTATACACTGATCTAACAAGGATGTGGCACTGCACAAAATCACTAACACAACCAAAAATAGCCTTACAATGCATAATCTTATCAGCCAGAGGCAGAGGGCTCAGCACCCAGGATACACAGGAAATGCACATGCAGGGCCAGCTTGCTATATTGTACATGAATCTCTGCTTCAAGCCTATCTGTCTCTGCAACTTGAAATATAAATTAGGAAATCTTTAAACATCATCACCCCCATCCCTTCACTCCTCTAACCAAATAATATTTGAAAGTGAGAGATTTAAAACAGTTGGAGATATGTTTAAACAGTATTAATTGTAATAATAACAGAACTGAAGGTAGATTAAAAAAGGAGAAAGCCTCATAATCATAGTATGCCCACAGATAAATTTTCATTGCATTTTAGAAGCTAAACAAAAAAGTAATAAAAAGGAAAAAGAGGATTCGACCCAGGTGATTCCCCCATCTTTTTATCTTACATAAATTCACATTTAAAATAGTACGGAGTTAAAACAGTGTACAGATACTTCACGTTATTACCAATGAATACAGATTGAAGGACAATGACTTTTGGCAGTCCCCGGATGACCTCACATATTAAATCGAGCATTAAAGGCAATCAGATGTTCAAAGTTCTGTAACACTGTGAATGGGCGGGTCGCACAATAATGTTCTGGTCTTATACCAACTGGTGGTACAGAAGCATGTATGAATTTGAGATTTGGTATAGTGGGAGAGAGTAAGTATATATTTTTCCAAGGTGTTAATAAGTGCCTTAAATGACTTGTCATTTGCTAGAATAACTTACTCACATTTAAAATAGTACAGAGTTAAAACAGTGTACAGATACTTCACGTTATTACCAATGAATACAGATTGAAGGACAATGACTTTTGGCACTCCCCGGATGACCTCACATATTAAATCGAGTATTAAAGGCAATCAGATGTTCAAAGTTCTGTAACACTGTGAATGGGCGGGTCTCACAATAAAGTTCTGGTCTTATCTCAACTGGTGGTACGGAAGCATGTATGAATTTGAGATTTTATATAGTGGGAGAGAGTAAGTATATATTTTTCCAAGGTGTTAATAAGTGCCTTAAATGATTTGTCATTTGCTAGAATAACTTCCAACCATTCCATGCGGAATAAATAAAATAATTTTTCTTTTAAAAAGGTGATATTGGAGTGGGGGGGGGATCTGTTTTGTATTCAGTTTTATAGAATACATTTTTGAGCTACTTCTGAAATGATAGTGAACATTTGTTTGGATCGTTTATTTTATTTGAGTTCAGGTTCTATGTAACCCAGAAAAGCCCACTCTGGGAGTAAGTGGTAGATAATCCACCAAATGTGTGACTGAAAAGAGGCAAATCTGTTTCCAAAATATTCGAATATGAAAAAATTCCCAGAAACAATGGAATAGAGTGGCTCTTTGTGTTCCACACTTTGGGCATTCATGTGAGCTGGATAGACCCATTTTGAATCCTCTGTGGTATATAATCAGGATCAGTTTTCTATATGTACTTGCCCTCAGGACTGTTTGTGAGTGCACCAGTGTTTTCATTATTTGATCTACAGTTAAGTTAGGGAATACAGACAACCAATATGACGCCCGCAGTTACGATCAGAAAAGTTAGGGTAGGGTTTGCTGGGCGTAAGAAAGCTAAATTAAGTACGACCAAGGGGAGTGCCTAGTAGGCACGCTGATGTAAATACGCTACGCACATGAGCGTCTTATGAGCGTAGGTCTGGATCAGGCCCAATGAGAATAGTTATCAAAGGCAGTTGATGCTTTATGCTTTAATTTAGCATATTTTATGTTAAACTCCCTCTTTCTCTTATCCTGGTATAAAACGATGTAGCCTCCCAAAACAGTATCGGTTTATCTTTGTCTGCAATGCTATCAAATTCATATTCCCTCCATCTAGTATCAAGAGACTTTTTAAAATCATTAGTTATAGAAATATGAAGAAAAACGCCAAAATCTCTCAAGGAAGTGTAAAATCTGGTGTGAAAGTCGGAGAGATAGGGGCAGGGTCTGAAATGAGTATATTATGAATGTTTGCAGAGAAATGGTTGCTCTTTATTATATAATCTATTCTCGAGAAGGACTCGTGAACTGTCGAATGAAAGGTGAAAGAATGATCTGTGGGGTTGCAGATTCTCCAGGGGTCAGAGATGTGCTGTGTGGTTTTTAGCTAATGGATATGTTTATGGTCACTAGTTGCATGGGAGGAAACACAAGGGGATCTATCCATAGCAGGGTCATCAACAGAATAAGTCTTTTGCAATAACATTTTAGGTGTCACGTTGCAGTAAAAGTGTGGATATGTTTAGGAAGAAATCTGGTGTTGGTGAATTAGGGGTATATATATATATTCAGAAAAATCATTCTGATCCAATAAACATCTCCAGTAACATGTATCTACACTGTGGATGCTTTCAGATTTTAGTATTTTATATTGCAGATTTTTGTGAAATAGAACTGGTACATCTCAGGTTTTAGTGTTGTAATTAGCAGTCAGGCACTTAATGATCCAAGAATCCCTTAGTGTGTTATTCGATCAACACCAGTGGGTCTCCTGTAAAAAGTCAATGTCAGGACACCTTGTATTCAGATGGGCCACTAACCTCTGTCTTTTAATTTCAAGACCCTTCCCCACATCCCATGAAACTATCTTTATTTTGGCAGGATGGAAATTAGTGTGTGTGTGGGGGGGGTATATATTTAGGAATGCTGTCAGACATTTTTAAGTAGAAGTAGGATATGAGATGCAGGTGTAAATAGTGTTATAGGAATGCAGATACCCAAATGGTTTGTGCGGTAAGTGATGTGCAAATATGTCTTTGCGGGTCCTGGACTTGTCAAGAGTCCCCATGTAACAGAAGGGAAATTTCTGTGTCGAGTCTGCGACTTGAAGAACACAAATGAAAAACATGTAATTGTAAACATTTTTATGAAAAAAACAATGCTCCAAATCTAACCTTTTCTAACATTTTCCTCATGAACCAAACTTGCGTATTGGTTGCAGGACGCAACTAATATATAATCATAAATACAAGAACAGCCATAAGGGCAACCAAAAGTAGTAAGAGAAATATTGAAAAGTTATAGTTTAATTTGGTGACCAGAGTGAGATATGATTAGTTGGGTTAGTTGGGTCATCGTCATTGCCTAGATCAAAATGTGAGACAAATTCCCTAGTTTTGTTTGCATCATCAAAGACATAAATCTGTCCATTGTGTGTGATTCTAAGGCGAGCTAAAAAGCCAGCATGAACCTAAAGTGATGTTTATGTAGGGTGGAGCAGATTGGAGCAAACACTCGTCTTTCTTGCGAGACGTTCGAGGAGCCCTAATATACTTAAGTAGCACAGTGTTTAGTGAAATGCAGATCAGAATGCTGTGTATAGTTTGAGCAGGCAGGTCATCTATACGCGTTGTATATTTATATGGCCTAAGCAATCCACCTAAAACATGTAAGAAAAAAAAGAATGCTACTACTACTTATCACCACCCTGTGTCTGGCATCCGCAGCAGGGTTCACAGGAATATGACAATGACCGGGGCTAAATATAGTCACAGTTACTCTATATGCCACTTTATAGGTAGCAGTGATGGTCCTTAAGGTGTAGTTGTCCACGTGTATTAAGATAATGTCCTCCATGTGATTTCCAATATTCAATTCATCAAAAACACCAAATGATTTGTATCTGTTCTTCCATTGATACCTTTTATAACATTCAGAATTTATAGTACTATAAAATAAGATCACCAGTGATGAATGTGAAGAAGGAATTTGATTCAATTTCTATCTTTAACGCTGAGTTAATTAGACTAATCTGTTAAACATATTTTTGGGCTGGTCTTCGCGTGTACCGTAATGGAACCCTCTCTATTCCTTGTGTGCTGTTCACATGGACAAGAAGAGACTTTGGTGGTGATTTAATATTTCATAAAACAGATATTCTAAATCTGCAGGAATCTCAGAGTATGAATATAAATGTACAATATCAGTTTAAATATGTGGCACATGCAGACAGTACAGAAAGAATATATAAATATTAGTGTGGACTTAAGTAATTCATGTTGACCAATCTGCCAGCTCCATATACGTTAAACATATTCCACAGTCTTACATTTTGTATGTGAGTATTTACAAAAGCAGAAATCAGCTAATTAAATAAAAGATTAAACACTTTGTCAAAGGTGTAACTCTGTGGCAATATACTATACTTTAAATAGCAATCATGTGAGAGCTCATGCAAATAAATAATGGCTGCAGATGCATTTAATTTTTTGTATGAAGGAAAATACTGGATACTCTTGCATGTAACAGCTAAATACAAAGAAAGCTTTACTTTTCCCATGGTATTGACAAGATACAGATTTTAATTTTAAGGATAGCTTAGTAAGTAGACTTCGATATTTTAGAGTGATGTTACCTTTTTTAATGACAACAACCACCAAAATTGACACGCAGAAATTAAATGTCATGTAATTAAAATTATCTATCTGTCTCTCTGTCTGTCTGTCTGTCTGTCTATCTATCTATCTATCTATCTATCTATCTATCTATCTATCTATCTATCTATCTATCTATCTATCTATCTATCCTGATTGTTGCTTAGTCTAAGCCATCTGCAAAGAATGTTAAAAATAGAAAAAAAACATCTATATGGATAACTGAATATTGTTTTATTTGAAATTATCAATTTTTTGTTGTTGTTTGCCATCATTTTTATGAAAACACATACATACATACATACATATGTAATATTATGTTTCCAAAACAATGTTGCAATTTTGAGAGGTGCAAATTAATTTAAACCTTTTGTATGCATGGAAAATACTTGGCTTTTGCACATAGAACTCACATACTGCATAGCTTTATGTATCTGTAAAAATCTGTTGATCAGAGATCAGTTAGGGAACTGCACCTTTTTACTCTAAGAGCCAGATTTACTAAGCTGCGGGTTTGGAAAGTGGAGATGTTGCCTATAGCAACCAATCATATTCTAGCTCTCACTTTCATATTACATACTAGAGAATGTCAGCTAAAATCTGATTGGTTGCTATGGGCAATATCTCCACATTTTCAAACCCGCAGCTTAGAAAATCTGGCCTTAAGTCTTTTTTTTTTTATAAAGTTTGGCTTGCCTTGCAGTCTAACATGGTTTTGCCCTGTTTTGCATGGCCATCATGCTTTAAGTTTTGCCGATGTGAATGAGTGACATGCATAGTCAGGTGATGCTACTATTTAAGCAAGGCTCTTTTGTGGATTTCACAATACAACACCCCCTCCCAATTCCACTTAAATTAATCACTGCAAGGCTGACTGTTACGGCAGAAGGGAATGATATTTACTTTTAGGTTCAGTTTTTTCTTCTATCTGTAAATAAAATGTACTGATGTCAATAAAAAAAAACCAAATTATTAGGGCCAGATTTACTAATTATTAGGGCCAGATTTACTAAGCTGCAGGAAAGGAAAAGTGGAGATGTTGCCTATAGCAACCAATCAGATTCTAGCTCTCACTTTTCTATTACAAACTAGAAGATGTAAGCTAGAATCTGATTGGTTGCTATGGGCAACATCTCCACCTTTCCTTTCCCGCAGCTTAGTTAATCTGGCCCTAATAGTTTATCTGTGTGTTCTAAACGTATTAAAGGCTATTCGTGAGCTTTTTTTTTCAAGATATACTACTAGATAATAAAACAGACTTTATATCCAACAACATACATTATAGATAATACAATTAAACCTCAAACTACATTGATCCAGGTTGGTCTGCCTTTCCTCAATTTAGCTTTAATTAACTGATTTAGTCTTGATGCTACATAATTGTCACGTATGAGTGACACTGCCACACCACTTGGTTGTTTTGGTAACATTACACTCATTAATTTTGGGGACTTTGTCAATCCTAATGAACATTTTAATTTGACACTGTATGTGATTTAAGATCTGCTTTGATACTGAAACCATAGGTTTTGGGAACAGAAAATGAATATTGAATCAGGAAGTCCTTATTTAAAGAACAAAACAAAACCCTTCACATTTTGTTTACAAAAGCAGGCAGCCATGAGTGGAGCCCCTTTATGCTCTCTACGTCCTCCTTCTATCCTCTAAACAAACATGTCATAGTAAAGACATTGGGCTGGATCCAGACTTAAGAAGGAGCTTGAAATTAAGGACCTGATTCACACTTATGAGTGAGGTAGGTGCGTGCAGATGCGCACCTAACTCACTCTTCCATCCCCCGACCCACCCCGTTTTTTAGGTATCTTATGGCACTTACGAGTGCCATAGGGCTACCATATCTCTCCGTGCAATGTCCGTACAGACATTGCACCTCCCTCCCACCCTCCCCAGCTAATCTAAATACCTCCCCCATCGCCGCCTCTTTTTACAGGACACACTACGTGCAGTCTGTAAAGACCTGATGTCTTAGAAAGGTAATCCCTTATAGCTCATGTATTGCTTATTTTAAGCAGCAAAGTAGACAATATACATATATGGTACATATATGGTACAATTACCGTATTTCCCCATGAATAACACGCTCCCTTGTATAAGGGATCAGGGGATCCAACACTAAACTTACTTACTTACTTACCTTTGCTGTCCCTCCGGTGGTGTTAGACTCTCTCCCATGCAGCTCTGACTCTCTCGCGGTGCGCACTGTACAATGACGTTGCGTGACCTACAGTGCGCACCGCGAGGGAGACAGTCTGAGTCACAGCTGCGGAGGAGAGAGTCTAACACCGCCGGAGGGACCACCGGAGGGACAGCAAAGGTAAGTTCAGTGTTGCATCCCCTGTATAAGACGCACCTGATTTTTAGACCCATATTTTGTTTAAAAAAAGATGCGTCTTATACATGGGGAGATATGGTAAATACAAAGTCACTATCAGGTTCAATACAAATTGCAGTGATACTAAATTCATTGGTAGTGACACAAGGAGTGACAATGCTTAGAAACAGAATACTTTCCTTATTTGGCCACACGTGGCTGAATAATCAAATCCCATTGAGCCCTTTTGGTGTAGACAGATGACAGTAGGCACAGACAAAAAGCAGTCATCTGCTATCCAGATTTACAAGGAAAATCCAAACATGATGTGATCACTATTAATCAGATAACACACTAATGCTGATTAGTAATATTTCATTGTCCTATAAGAGCAGATGTTTGCCACCATAATGTTGAGCAGTTGCAAGAGCAGGGTTTGTGCATCCCCAGTTTTGTCAGCTGCAGTATGGGTGGTAATTTTAAGCTTTCATTTTGGTGCTGCTATGACTCCTTATTGACCTTAACAGCACTCGGGTGCATTGAGATGCAGTGGTAAATCAATCTGGGCTCATAACATCACCACTCCCAGATGCTGGTTTATATAAGCCCCTTTAAGAGGCTGCTTGGAGTCACTGGAAAAAAGAGAGAAAATGGTGTCATGTAAATACAGTAGCATTTTCCCTTCATCCTAAGGAGAAAGATGAAAATGGGAAATAACAGGAATAGAGGAGAAATCTGCCATTGTAAATATGGAGGTAAGTATGAAAAAGGTCAGTTTAAGTACGTTTAGGTAAGAATATAGGTTATGTAATTAGACCCCCTGGACCTGATCCCGAGTTGAAGATAAGAACTCATCAACCATGTTGATTTCAGGGGAGTCAAATTTCATTTGTTGCAACAGTATTATAGTTAAAAGGTGATGTTTCCCAGCTCAAGTCTAATTAGCAGTTTAAAAGTGAAGCTGATCAGGTATCTGTGTGCAAGAAGTAAAAGCAAAACATTCTCCCTGCATGCATAGAATAAAATTAACTTGACTCCCCCTGAAATCAACATGGTTTTCCCCAGGTGTAACTTTAAGTTCTTATTTTCAGCCTCTGAATCAGGCTCCCTATCTCTAAGTGTGTAGCTAGCTTATGCATTTTTTCCAGCACTTGGTGTAATCATTTACATTGGGCTATGCCAGTGACTTCCAATTAAATCTCATGGACAAACACACAATGCAAGTTTTATCCAATTGTATGCAATTAATTGTTACATACTGCAGTATAGCAGCAGCGTGTAGTTTTATCATTGTACTGTAGCAGGGTACTCCGATCCTTTCCCCTGCAGCATTACTTTTTGCTAAGGATCCTAGCTTATTATAGCTGGGATGCCCTAGCTGAGGATTTGGCTGTGTGTATTCAGCAGCCAGTGGAGATGTGTCTCTCTGCTTAAATAGCTGTCAGCTTGCCAGTCATAACTTCTAGTTACCAGCATTCCTGTCAGTGCTCCTGGTTTGATATAAGTTCTTATCCTGTGATTCATGACTGCTACCTCTCCATTCTTGTTTTTGTTCCCTTATTCCTGTACCTCTTCCTCCTGCAAATGTGAGCTGAATAAGTGCCCGTTTGTTTGGTCTGTCTGTTTGTTATCTGTGCTCTCTTGTGGTCTGCTGTGTTTTGTCCTACAATCTGCACTACTCTATTTACCATCAACATGTGAGTTTATCCAGTCTGTCTGTTAGTTCTTCTGTTCCTCTGTGTACTTTGCTTTTGGTGCTTTCCTCCTGCACCATTCTGTTTGATTCTGCCCTTGTTCATTCTCACCGTACTTAACTTGTTTACCCCTCTGCACGCCAGCTTGACTGATCTATATTGGGCGGTTTCACCAGTCTGTACCTACCTTGTTTGCTCACCTCCACTCCAGCTTGTCTAGTTAATACAGTGCAGTTTCTATTACCTGTTCTCACCTTGGTAATTCCCCTGCACACCAGTTACCTGGTAAATATTGTGCAGTCTCTCGCACCTGTACTAACCTTACTTTCTTATCTGCTCCCTGGCCTGTTTGTGTGGATGTTGGTTGTGGTCTTCAAGTCTCTCTCTCTTCTGTGGGATTGTCCACCGAGGGCCACGACCTGCTACTGGGACACAGCCAAGTCCATCCCCACCATCAGGGGCTCTGGTGAACACCAACCAATACTTAGACTCTGTGTCTAGGTATGTCTGTCTCATAACATTAATGAGCCAATGGCAAGA
>WWET01002388.1:234323-253455 GCA_011038615.1 Limnodynastes dumerilii
GGCTCTTGTGTACCAGCTGTTTTCTTGGGTTGCCATGATTGCTGATGCCGTTTGGCCGTCACTTCCTGATATCGATGGGCTTGCTTCTGACCGGCAGTTGTAATGTGGACATGCTCGCATGTGGACGTGTTAACTTTAAGCCTCGGCTTCCTTTGTATTGTGGTTAAAAGAATGTTCAATTCGACACTCAAATGATATTGGTTCCAATAGTAAGATAGTTGTAGTAGTTATAGATATTAAGATTTGTATCAGAACTTTAAAATATGTGCAAATATGTGCAAGAACATCCCTAAATGCAAAAAGTAATGCAGATAATTAATGTAAAAAAAATTAAAATAAATTATGACTATTTAGTTCCAGCATGGATCAATGTATACTGTGTGTCTGTAAAAGGGGTTAGGTGAGTAGAACTCAACTCACTTACTTTACCACACACAGGCCAGCTTACACATTAGTGGACCATGTCAGACAGGGAGTACTGGGGGAGGGGCTGGTGGCACATGATGGGGAATACTGGGGGAGCTGGAGACGTGATCAAAGTACTAAGTGGCTGCAGATGTGATGGATTGACCACACCGCCATTGACTTGACCACGCCCACAATGGGTTAGCCACACCTCCACAATTTTTTTTTACAATTTATCTATAGACTTATCAATGGTTAATATTTACATCTAAAAATGTATTATTTCTTTCTTTATATATCCTTGCTAGACAGCGCTGGTTTCACCCCCTTTACACTTCCCTGACCCAGCAGCTTCTAACAAATAGAAGGTGGAAAGTATATTCCTAGCGCCCTAGATTGGTTATATTTTTTTCTCTATGTATGTATGTATGTATACCCCAGAAATTAAGACCCGCACACTTTCTGTACATGTGGGGGTCTGCAATTAAGCATGTAAGAGAGGAGTAAACCATCTGACATTTCGGGCCAGATCCAGAACTATAGACGGACGTAGTTCACTAAACAGTAGCTACTGCGCATGCGTAGTAGCTATTGTACGTAATCTGTGTATCGTTTCGATACGTAGATTGCGTATATGCGGTATCGAAACGATACGCAGATTACGTACAATAGCTACTACGCATGCGCAGTAGCTACTGTTTAGTGAACTACGTCCGTCTATAGTTCTGGATCTGGCCCGAAATGTCAGATGGTTTACTCCTCTCTTACATGCTTAATTGCAGACCCCCACATGTACAGAAAGTGTGCGGGTCTTAATTTCTGGGGTATACATACATACATACATAGAGAAAAAAATATAACCAATCTAGGGCGCTAGGAATATACTTTCCACCTTCTATTTGTTAGAAGCTGCTGGGTCAGGGAAGTGTAAAGGGGGTGAAACCAGCGCTGTCTAGCAAGGATATATAAAGAAAGAAATAATACATTTTTAGATGTAAATATTAACCATTGATAAGTCTATAGATAAATTGTAAAAAAAAATTGTGGAGGTGTGGCTAACCCATTGTGGGCGTGGTCAAGTCAATGGCGGTGTGGTCAATCCATCACATCTGCAGCCACTTAGTACTTTGATCACGTCTCCAGCTCCCCCAGTATTCCCCATCATGTGCCACCAGCCCCTCCCCCAGTACTCCCTGTCTGACATGGTCCACTAATGTGTAAGCTGGCCTGTGTGTGGTAAAGTAAGTGAGTTGAGTTCTACTGACCTAACCCCTTTTACAGACACACAGTATACATTGATCCATGCCGGAACTAAATAGTCATAATTTATTTTTATTTTTTTTACATTAATTATCTGCATTACTTTTGCATTTAGGGATGTTTTTGCCCATATTTTGAATTTCTGATACAAATCTTAATATCTATAACTACTACAACTATCTTACTATTGATAGATACCAATATCATTTGAGTTTCGAATTGAACATTCTTTTAACCACAATACAAAGGAAGCCGAGGCTTAAAGTTAACACTTACAATGCTGCTGCCAATCAAGTCTGCATGTGAACATGTCCGTATCACAGCTGCCGGTTGGAGCCCATCGATATCAGCAAGTGACGGCCAAACGGCATCAGCAATCTCGGCAACCCAAGAAAACAGCGTGTACACATGAGCCATGTTGTCAGTGTCCATAGAAATCATCAACCAAGCCTTTCAATACATACTCCATGTGTTGTCTCCAGGATTCTAATAACCTCTCATGTCTCCCCAGTTTCCAGAAATCCCTGATGTCTCCCTCGCTTCCAATAACCCCCTGATGTCTCCCCAGCTTCCAATAACCCCCATCATGTCTCCCCATCTTCCAATAATCCCTCTCATGTCTCCCCAGCTTCCAATAACCTCCTGATGTCTCCCCAGCTTCCAATAATCCCCATCATGTGTTTTCAGATTCCAATAATCCCCTCATGTCGCCCCTCAGTCTCCAAGTAATGGCCCTCGTCTCAGCCTCCAAATAATTCCCATTTCGCCCCCTCAGCCTCCAAATAATCCCCTCATGCTTAGCCAGCCTCCAAATAATCCCCTCATGTCGCCCCTCAGCCTCCTAACTACTCCCTCATGTCACCCCTCAGCCTCCAAATAATGGACCTCGTCTCACCCCTCAGTCTCCAAATAATCCCCTCATGTCACCCCCTCAGCCTCCAAATAATCCCCTTATGTCACCCCCTCAGCCTCCAAATAATCCCCTCATGCTTGGCCAGCCTCAAAATAATCACCCTCCAAATAATCCCCTCATGTCGCCCCTCAGCCTCCAAATAATCCCCTCATGCCTCCAAATAATCCCCTCGTGCCTGGCCAGCCAGAAAATAATCCCCTCATGTCGCCCATCAGCCTCTAAATAATCCCCTCATGCCTGGCCAGCCTCAAAATAATCCCCTCATGTCGTCCCCTCAGCCTCTAAATAATCCCCTCATATCTCCCCTCAGCCTCCTAAAGTCCCAATAATCCCCCTCTATTAACTTACCTTCTTCCTCCTGTTGTTCTCCTTCTCCTGGGGAGGGTTAGGGTGAGAATTAGCATAAGGGCTGCAGTTGGGGAAATAGGGATAGATGCAAAAAAGGGCCTTTCACAGTGTGACCCACACCCCTGTATGTGCAAGTTGTACTGGTTTATGCATAAACCAAATACATCAGCTTGGCTAATTAAAGGGACAAAAAACTTGCTGCAACTCACATATATCACACTTAAAATATAATAATTTAATAATTGATTAAAATCATCACAATTAATAAAAAATGTCACTTAAATAAATGTGATCAATTGCCTATCAGCTTTATCCCTTTTTTCAGGCATTTTGTTTTAGTCACCCTAAGAAGTTTTCTTCTTGCTGAGAAAGGAGTATATTTAGTTTCCTTCGCTGCCTATCAAGTATTGTCATTTGGGCTGTCAGGTTCTGAATTTTTTGGGTTATAGCATTTTTAACATGGGATATGTGATCCTAATTAAGTTGCTTCTAAGCACTGCTTTGTGGGTGTCCAAGATCAGCAAAGGGGGTGGTGAGTCTGGAGAGTAGCAAAGAAGGATTCTAGGCCATTACAAAATTTTGTTCAATAATAATTTATCATTGAGATGTCAAGAGCAGCAATGGTTAGGAGCCTTGGGGCCATCAATTTCCACTGTGACCAGGCCATGGTCTGGTCTAACCAGGCACATGGAAGAATGTCAGCATTGGTTACATTTTGGGCTGCTTTCACACTTGTAAGGACTAACTCTAGTTTAGACCGTAGATAGTAAAATAATAGGTAAAATCCCGTAGGGTTAGCCAGTTGCTATGTGTCAAATAGAAGGTGTTGGAAGTGCAGACACTGGAGGTCTTTTGAAGTTCTGAAAGTTCGGACCTGTGAGGAGGGTGTGCGGAAGCCAACCTGTCCAAATGGCAGTCTGGGACTGCCTTGTGTGGGTGTGGGAGGAAGTGTAAGCTTCTAGAGAAAAAAATTCAACTTGCTGGATGCGTCACAGACGTGACAGGGTGTAAAACTTAGAGGGGAGCTCTGGTGGATGCGTTTAAAATGTGTCTCTTAAAGAAACACAACATCCCCTTTAAGGTACTTCAGTGTAAGGAACAGGGTGGTGCGTTGTGAGGGCAGTTCAGGCCCTTGGTGTTGAGTAATATTATATTGACAGCCATGGGGAGAGATGGTTGTAAGGTCTGTGTTGGTGTCCATTGAGGAGCAGGCATCTGAGTGAATGTCACAATCTGACCGATCGAGGGGGAGATGATGGATGGTGCAGCTTTAGAGCACTGATAAGGTAGTGAGAGTAGGTAGGAGAGGGGTCACCGTTGCAAACGATCATGGCTTGGACCATAATACTGGGGAGCGGTGGGGAAGTCAGAAGACCTCTAATGTCCAAGGTTGGCCTACATAGAAAGTGATGACAGATAAGAGCCACATGGCCCATCCAGTCTGCCCATTTGTTTATTGGGAAAACTGGATGGGCCATGTGACTCTTATCTGCCGTCACTTTCTATGTAGGCCAACCTCGGACTTAAGTGGTCTCCTGACTTCCCCACCACTCCCCACTATTATGGCCTACAGGTCCAAAGTAGCATGGGGCTTAGTCCTCCAGGATGTCCTTTTAGGGTCTATGTAAATTAAGTACTAAGGAGAGAAAAAGAAAAGGAGAAGGAAAGGTAACCAGCATGAGATGGCCCACCCTATACAGAGATAAAAAAGGGATAAGGAATCAGATCTATAGTTAGGGGTAAATTCTATAGGTTAGCTCCGCTGCATAGGCTAGCATACAGAATTGGTTATCCACAACCCTGCATGTAAGAAAGCCACCAGTACCCTTAAGTATTCCACAGCAAGAAACACATGAAGAAATACACCTGGATGTTGACACGATATCAGATCCGGTGGTATAGATGCAGAGATCTTCCTAATACATGAGGAGAACACATCAGGAAGCTTTTGTAGGAAATAAAAGTCCAGAACTGAAAACGTGAAGACCCATAGACAAGAGTTCAACTGATGAAATGGGGGATGGGCTGTTAAGAGCAGTCTTCCAGATGATTAGAGACATCATGGGAAAAGTGTAGGTAATGTCCCAATTTGCAGTCATAGCAAGGTAATAGGATAACTTAGATGGAGTGTAAGGAAAGAGCATTCGTGCCTGAATAGCAGGATGGTTATATTTTAGATTTTGCTGGAGGAGGCACATTTGTACGAGACTGTCCTCTAAAGGTTATGAGGTGGTCGGTGCGGAGCAGTGAGAGGCAGTTTCTGGTTGGGGCAGCAGCAGGGGGACCCAGTGGAATGGGGATTTAGCTTCCTCTGGTGTACTAGCAGTTAGACTTGTAGAGAGAAAAAGGGAAACCCCATCTATAATTTCTATAATTAATGTTGTCTGTCCTCAGTGCTTGGGTAAAATCCTTCATTTATCTGTGTTTAATGAGAGTTGAGGGGGCTAGGTCTTGGTAAAATTGTATTTTCATGCCTTTAAATGTGATGAAAGCCTGGGATGTAGCTAAGAAAGGTTAGAGGAACTAAACATGTATAGCTTGGAGCAGAGAAGGAGAGGGGGTACATGATAGCAGCTTTCAAATACATCAAGGGTTGTGACCGGCTAGAGGAGGGTAGCATTTTTCAAAGGAAGAGATGTAATAGAACACTAGAGGGTGGTAGATTCAGAGGAAATGTGCGGAAAAATTACTTTACTGAAAGGGTGATAGATATGTGGAATAGCCTCCCATCTGAGGTGGTTGAGGCCAATAACAGTTTAAACATGCTTGGGATAAATATAAGGATATCCTAAATTGTAAACTAAATTGCAGGTAAATAGGGTCTAGGGTCAGTATAGTTTTGAATAAACAAATGGGCAGACTGGATGGGCCATGTGGCTCTTATCTGCCATCACTTTCCATGTTTCTATGTTAGACATCTGTTCTTTGGCTTTATAGAAGTAAAGGCATAGAATGATATCCTGGAAGCATTGGAGTCTTGGGAGAGTGAGTGATGGACCCGATCCACAAAGAGCATTATTCAGTGCTGTAGAGGCCAGGTGTCAGAAGAGGCGAAAGAGAAAATCTTCCAATTGGGGGCTTTTATAGGACTTTGAAATATTGAGGATTCCAAGGTTGTTGCATCTATTTCTGTTCTCTTCATCTTCCTGTTTATCCGCAAAGATTTAGTAAATATAATCATTTAATAAATCCAAATAATTCACATTGACTCAATAGAATTGGATCAGTAGAAAAGTTTTTCTATGTTGTCTGAGCGTTTTCTTTCTGAGTGTCATCCCTGCTTTTATTCTGTTTGTGGGCATGTCTGGGAGCAGTTGCTGAGGGGGAGAGCTGTTTCACAGCAGCCATATTGGAGACTTTAAGGGGTCTCCTAGGTAAGTTGGCTCTCAATTTATAAACATATATATGGGACCCAACATTGGGACTCTCAATTTTAGAGTTAGGACCACTATACAGAAAGGCCTTGACGGTGGCTGGTGGCTTATCTCATATTTGATCAAATATGTGTAATGAACATTTCTGTGTTTTATTTTACAGATAGAACAGTAGAGTTTGTTACTGGTTTATGGCAGTGTGCTGGGGCTTTTCTTTCCTTTTGTTTCTGTGGCAAGCAGATTAACCCCCTGCCTTTCACGCACCTGTTTAACATATACTTATAAATTGATTGAGCAACTTCCACTCTGTTTTTATTCTGTTTGTGGGCATGTCTGGGATCAGTTGCTGACAGGGGGAGCTGATCCACAGCAGCCATTTTGGAGACTTTAAGGGGTGTCTCCTAGGTAAGTTGGCTCTCAATTTATAAACATATATATGGGACCCAACATTGGGACTCTCAATTTTAGTTAGGACCACCATATACAGAAAGGCCTTGACGGTGGCTGGTGGCTTATCCCATATTTGATCAAATATGTGTAACGAACATTTCTGTGTTTTATTTTACAGATAGAACAGTAGAGTTTGTTACTGGATGGCAGTGAAAAGCTGGGGCTTTTCTTTCCTTTTGTTTCTGTGGCAAGCAGTTTAACTCCCTGCCTTTCACGCACCTGTTTAACATATACTTATAAATTGATTGAGCAACTTCCATTCTGTTTTTATCCCTGCTTTTGTGTCAGAATATTTAGAGGAGGATTGATACCAATGTGTGTAGATTTTGTGACCAGTCGGACCACGGATTGGCATTTTTCTCCACCCTTCATGTTCTCGCTATTATGGATCCCAACAATAATAATATTAATAATAATAAAATTATGAAAATTATTATATTTTTACTATGGATCCTAATAATACTTACAATTGTGATGAAAATTGTTCTGTGTGGTAACTGATTCTCCATGAGTTTATTTTTAACCTTTTGAAACAGAGTAAAGGATTAAAGAGGAAAAATAGTCTTTATAAATCAAAATTAAAAACAAATACTAAATAAAACATACAAAAAATAATGCTGAATGATGTTATAGATATAGGATATTGAAAATATTAAAAGAAAAAAAAATTATGTTGTTAACCATGTATTTTTAGACCATTAAAGAACGCATATACACAATCTACGTAACAAAACGATACGTAGATTACGTAAAATAGTTACTACGCATACATAGTAGCTATTCTCGGTAATTTAGAAACGTATGTGTAATACGTCTGCGGTTGTAAATCCTGCCCTTAGATCTCATAATCTCATATAGGTACAAGTTTGTACCTAGCTTAAGACTCTGATTCCAGGTATTAAATATTTACCCTAAGGAGAGTGAAGAATAATAATATGTCACTCAAAATTTGTCAATTTGGTTTAGTTCAAAGCACCCATTGCTTTAGGCTATGAATAGCTTGAGGAAGAGGTTTTCCCTAATGTAATGCATAATGAGAGGAGAGAATTTATTATCTAGTTTTGATGCACAGAAGTTAAAAAGTGAAGAAATAAAAGTACTCCTTAGACATGAAAATTCATAAAATGTCCAATATTTTTATGAAACACACACACACGCGCACTGTTATGCATTCTGCACTGTGGGCATGTTTCTAAGATTATATGTGGTTTTAATACTGGGCAGGAAATATAAAAATGTAGGACAGTACGAGTTCAAATCTTTTACCCTTATGGTTTTCATTATATATATCTATATTTTTTCTTGAGCTTGATAAATATATGATAACTTTGGTAGGTGGGATAACACTGTGGTGATTTCCCTTTAAGTAAGAGAATACAAATGTTTTATGATTCTTAACTATTCAAACAGTTAATAATTAATTTGCAACACTGTATCTATTATTCTTCAAGTCTTCTTGTTATAACAGTGCCTGTAAATAGTAAGTCCCTTATCAATATGCTAATAATTATTTTAATTTTTATTGTGTAAAAGTGTTCTTAATGTTTTAAGTTTTTCCTAATGTTATGCATTCTATGTATTAATTGATATGTGCTTTTTAATTTCTGTTTGAAATTAGTGTGTATTGGTTATATTTTAATTAGATTTGTACATGCCGTTATTAGTCCTCCTTGCTTACTCATGAATCCTGTTAGGTAGGATTTCAAGTAAAAAGTTGATTTAGATGTTTAGAACACCCCGAGTATGATGACGAAATGCTAGGGGCGGAGCTTGGCTAAACCCGGGACAGTACTAACCGCTGATCAGCAGGAGGAGTCTTGATGGTGCTCCCTCTCTGCTGTGGATGACACTGACGTGACCTGAAGTCGCACCAGTGTCACACTGAGGAAATCTGCAGCTGGGCGCATCTGGCTTCAGTAGCGGCGCTGAGTGGTGACAGCGCGGGACAGGAGAGGTGGGTGGCTAAGAGTGAGTATTGTGCTACAATACAATGGTGCCCCCATTAGTTGGGCATAATCTGCGCCCAGGGCACATGCCCTACAAGACCCACGTTAGTTACTCCACTGCAAGCAGCAGCACTACTGTGACCAGCATTCCATCTGTGACAGTGTGCGATTCAAGCCTCGGTTGTATTATCGTTAACAACATAACGCTTTCTCAAAGTGTGGTGCTTAATCATCAAGCTTCAAAGCTACAATTGCAAGAGGTGGTGGACTTCAACATCTTCATTTGTGGCACTACTACAACCAGCATTCCATCTACAAGTGTGCTGCTCATTCAGTCCACTGCACCAACTGTTCCTGCAAACCCTCAGTCAGCTACCCCTTATTACTGCCTCGACAACACTGGTGCCTCTCCAGCTTTCCATTCCCCTGCTGTACTGCTAATATCTATCCCAGCTTACCATCTCCATCCCAGTGCAGGTCTGACTATCCGGTGCATTATATACAATGGCCTACAGGACATAGTTCTTACTATCTGCAGTACTATTATCAAAGTGTGTGCAGCTTTATGTGGTAGCATAGCATTTGGAGTTATCACGGTCCCAACAGCCTCAAGTTATTGTATTCCCAACTGCTTCCGTCCCATTGCAGTCCCAACTGCCCCTGTCAACTCGCAGTCTCATCTGACTCAAGTTATTGCAGTCCCAACTGCTTCCGTCCCGACGCAGGCACAACTGCCTCAAAACTATTGCAATACTTAATGCTCTGGCCTCCTGTGTTGTCCCCTTGTGTTCTTCCTATGGACTTTTGTATTCAATATTATCTCTCTCGTGTCTCCCTCCTGAACCTAACCAATAAGCAAGGCCTACATCCGTAACCCACGATTCCTATTTACCAACACTAACCTAGGGCACCCTGAGCCAGATCCGAAAACCCCAGAGTCTGTGACAGTTAGGGCTTGATTATGTAAGATCTTCATTTAAGCACCTGCCTTATTTTCCACGGGAGTGGTACATAAATGTTGAAGTAAGGTCCTGGTGTTGGAAGTCCTGAGCATGCAAGGGGAGTGATCTCCAATTGTACACACAGGATTTAGGATTGCATAGTGAAGCACTATTTGACAACTGCTGCCACAGCTCCAACTGCAGCAGCAGTAGTTTCCGGATTCGAGTCAATGGGGTAGATCCAGAACTATGTTTGCCATACGTTTATTCGCGTAGCGTATTTTCGTGCGCGTAAATTCGTTACACTCCCCTCGGCACACCCCTTGAAGGTACGTATTTTGTCAAGATACGCTTTCCAAACCCTACCTTAACTTTTTCCGTAACCTGCAGTCATACGCACACGTACGTATGTGGTAGACGAATTTACGCAGCTAAGCACGCCCATACTGTACACTTTAAATACAACCCCCCGCCTACTTCACGTATTTCTGACGTATTTTGGACGCACGTAAAATTGGCACGCCCACACGTAAGTATTTACGTGACACATACGTGAATGGCCCATACGTTCACAATTACGCTACGCTATTGAGCGTATTTTCTATGGTGCGCATGCGCAGTACTTACAAATACTTGATTTTACGTCTCCGCCACGCATAAATTCACTCCGAAACATTGTTCTGGATCAGGCCCAATGTCAGCAGGAGCAATGTGTTAATATTGGCAATGATCGGGCCACATTTATTTTTTAGTTATGGTGATCGGGGCCACATTTATTCTTTAGTAATGAGATTTGAGGCCACATTTATATTTTAGTGATGAGGATCGGGGCCATGTATTATTCATTTTTTTAATATATATTATGTATCAAAAAAATATATAGAATTTTCAGAAATTTTATGTTACATTAAATTGGAATATGATTATCAAAGTCCACTATTTAAGCAGCATGGACTGGATCCACACCCCCGCACGTACTGAAAACGTTTAATTTCACACAGAAAGAGCTGAGTGAACTCAGCCTGTCACTCCCCTCTTCCATGCGAATATTGCGAGACTTACGCTGCCATAAGGCAGCCTTAAGTCATAAGTGCAAGTCTGTCCGACCGCTGATCTGCTTGTAAATGGATTATCACACCCACACTGTAAAATTTTTATGCTTCCCCCTGCCCACATGGGCATGTGGAGGGAAGGCACACTGAAATGTATGTTACGTGAAAGGCCCTTACGCTCATGGTTAACGTAACATCTGCCGCGCGCATGCTCAGTACATACAAAAAAGTGTTTTTATGTCTCCGCCAGGTGTAAACACGTCGGAAAACGTTGTTCTGGATCTGCCCCATTAAATTTCTTTCAGCCATGATAGAAAGAACTCTGATTTAGAGTTAGCAGCAAAAGTCAAAAGAAAAGTAAGTTTGCACCTTGGCAAAATCATGGGCCAGATCCAAACCTCTGCAAGCTTTTTGTGTGTGTGGGGTCAGTAGTTACACAGCTGTAGAGGTGAGTGCATGCCCACGGTACTCCTCTCTATCGGAATTTACGCAAAAGACTTGCTTAAGTCCCCAGTCTGGATCCGGCCCCATGTTACTGCAGAGGAATACAAATATTGCTAAGTGGTTTGTGCAGAAGTGAATTTACTATTTTTTTAATGTTGTTGTTTATTTTTATTTTGCTACTTACTGGATGTATTTTCCTTAAATGCCTATTAACAGATTTTGCAGTGCCGCCCTGAATCTGTGGAATGTTCTTCTATGCCTCAGACTTCATGTTACCCCATAAAAATGTACTTTGTCTAGCTTCCTCATGAATGATTATGCTACAACCTCAATTCCTTGTTCAGTGTCACCCTGTTTTTTCACTTCCTATCAGAAGCATTGACTTTTTCTCATGTTCTCCCTCTTTGGAAAATTCTGCATCATCTGTTGCACCCTTGGGCCGTCTTTGCTAGTTCAGTTTTTTGGCATCTATCCTTTTGTGCACCTGGTATACTGCTTGTTTATTTCCTGCAATATCTTTTTTTTTTTATCAATTTCTTTTTTATTAATTTTACATTTTTCACAATAAAATAAAGATACACAACACAAAGAAAAAAAGAAACATCTGTAACATTACAAATATTGCACTCAACATTTTTACATCATTACAATGAAGGTTTTATTTTACTAGAACATCTCTACTTTTTAGTTATATAGAGGCATAACATTTCTACCATCATCATAGTATACATAGGAAATGGAAAGGATAACTAGATTAAGTAGTTAAAAGACCCACTCACAAATAATATGCTGACCCACACCACTTCAGACACTCTAAACTCCAACCGGTCCTGACCCCACCAATTCCTATGGAACAAAGGGGGTAATGTCTACATAATAAATAGAATTTTCCCACGACGCCCATATTCTGCCAAATTTACTTTGATTGCGTCTGACAGAAGAAACATACTTTTCACGGATTAAAGTTTCATTTACCAATTAAATCCATTCCCTTAGCTTCGGCCGAGTGTCCGCCATCCACTTACGCGCTATAACTACCTGAGCTAATGAAAAGAAGAGGTATAAGTATTTGGAGACATCCTTCGTATAACTGTCCCCCTGAAAGACACCAAAAATACACGCCTTTGGATCTAAGGGAATAGTGTCAAATGCTGCTCTCCACACCTCCACCCAGAAATTGTTCACTAAATTGCACTCCCATAATAGGTGCCAAAAGGTACCAGTTTGTGCCCCGCACTGACAATTCTCGTCTATGCGTCTGCCCAGGTGAAACAGGCGCTGTGGCGTCAAATAGAGTGTCTATGGAGTATATAAAAGTGGATTTGCTGTAGCCGTACCGAGGAAGTGGCCTGTTTACTGGATTGCATAGCCATATCCCACTCCTCTTCATCCAGTATCCCCAGATCCTCCTCCCACTTTTGCCTAAGGACTGTCAGTTCAGGTGACCCAGCCGCACGCAGGGATGAGTAGACTGTCGATATACCACCCTTACTAGCTAAGCCCGAGACCAATTGTTTAACCGGAGAGTGTGCCAATTGTATAAGGTCCAAGCTGAACTGCGTCTGTAGAGCATGTCTGAGTTGGAGGTAGCAGAATAGGAAAGAGCGCGGAACCGAGAACTGCTCTTGGACTTGGGTGAAGGATTTAAAAATGTTATTCTCATATAGGTTCCCTAGTGCTGAGACACCATATGGTTGCCATGCTCGCTTCCCATCCAGAGTGGTCAACTCCCGGAGTTTACGATTATTCCATAAGGGTGTCTCTGGATCCACCCCTTACCCCTTTAAATTACTATGGGCTACCTTCCACACCATTCTAGCCTGGCGAAGTAATGGAGCGGGATCTCTCCTTCCATCCACCCCTAACAAAGTCTGTGCAGGGGACCAAGTGGGCTCACTGCAAGATGCTAAAAAATATTCTGAGGTGGTATCTATGTCACCCCCCATCCAGCCCTTGAGTTGGACCAGCTGAGAAGCTAGATAGTATAGTCTGAAATTTGGTAAGGCCAGTCCAGCCTCTTCCTTACGTCTCTGCAGGGTAGCCGCACGCACTCTGACTCTACCTCCTGCCCAAATGAGCGAGGAGATGTAACTTTGTATTTTTTGAAAAACCTGAGTGGGAATGTATAGTGGAGAATTTTGCAATGGGTACAAATACTTAGGCTGTATAATCATTTTACAAGATCAACTCGCCCGGACATGGTAAGGGGGAGCTTATCCCAAAGTCTGATTTTATAATTAGTAATCGGATCTATATTCAATTTTATGTAATCCGATTGGTTGATACCCAGATTCCGAGATATTTAAAGGATGTTGTCCACTCCAGTTGATGACATGCGCTCCCTTCTACTGGAAGTGTTCCATCTAGCGGGAAAAGGCTCGATTTGCTCCAGTTGATCCGGAGGCCTGAAAAGACCCCAAATTCCTCTACCACCTCCAACAATTTATTCAATGATCTCTCTGCGTCTGCTAAAAACAGGAGCATATCGTCCGCGTGATGTGCGACCTTATCAGGCTGTCCCATGGTGGTGAGTCCACGAATGTCCTCTGTTGCACGAATCAACCAGGCCAGCGGTTCTATCGCAACAGCGAACAAGGCAGGCAACAGGGGACAACCCTGCCTCGTCCCCCTGCCCAACCTAAAGGGTTCACTAGTGTGACCATTCACACACACTCTTGCAGTGGGGGCTGAATATAGTAGTTGGAGCCAGGTCAGAAAGTTGTCCCCCACTCCAAACCGCCGCAAAACCTCCCACAAATAGATCCACTCGACGGAGTTGAAGGCTTTGGCCGCGTCCAATGACGCAACCACTGCCCCCCCTCCTCTTTTGTAGTCCTCCCAGGCATAAAGCCAGACTGATCAGGGTGAATTATTTTTGATAAAGTCTTATTAAGCCTGACAGCAAGAATTTTGGCCAGTATTTTAACATCAGTAGTGAGTAATGAAATGGGCCGATACGACTCGGGCAGCAGGGGATCCTTTCCCGGTTTGGCAATTACTACTATTAAGGCCTCCAACATGGATTCCGGTAAGCTATTCTGCTGTTGTACTAAGTTAAAGAGCTCCAGGAATTTACCAGTGAAGTATTCCCGGAATTGTTTATAAACCTCCCCTGGTATCCCATCAACTCCTGGAGCCTTTTGATTAGGCATTTCCGATATTGCTGCTTCAATTTCCAATTCAGTGATGGGAGAATTAAGCAGGGATCTAGCATCTGAGTCCAATTGGGGTAATGTTATCCTATCCAGATAGGAGGAGAGCTGAGGGAGAGAGTATTTTACTTGGGACTGATACAGGTCTGCATAATAACTTAGGAAAGTGGATGCAATTTTGGGTCCTTCATAATGTACAACGCCATCAGAGCCCTGCACGGCTTGAACCACCCTTGCCTCCATGTCTCCTTTAGCTAGTTTAGCTAAGAAACTGCCGCAGGCATCCGAGCAGAGATTATGACTATTTTTAGGAAACATCATTTTATATTGGGTTTTTTCCTTTAGACATCTCGTCCAGTCTGCCTGCGCTCTGAGCCAATTTACACGGTCAATTAGGGAACGAGAAGAGATATACAGGGTTTCTAGGTCCTCGCAGCGCTTCTCTAATTCGCTCTCTGTCTGCTTGCTTCTTTTTTTAAAATTCCCAATTTTTTTTATGAAAGCTCCCCTAGTATAGGCCTTAAAGGCATCCCAAGTAATGGTTGGACTGTCAGTGATAGGGTTGTTACTAAAATATTCCTCCCATTCTAGTTTAATATCTTCCCCGGGTCCTAACAAAGACAACCAAAAGGGATTTAACTTCCAAAACTTAACCCCGGAGTCACAAAGGACATTAATTTTAAGTAATATGGGGGAATGATCTGAGATTCCTCTGGGGAGATATTGGATTCCATCTATCCTGGGCAGAAGGGCAGGGGAAATCAAAGCCAAGTCTATCCTAGACAAGGAGTGGTAGGTAGTTGACTGACAAGAAAATTCCCTTCTATCAGGATTGCGAAACCTCCATGCGTCCACAAGACCCAACTCTTCCACTTGTCTAGCGAACGGGGATGATGTTTGTGGCAAGGGGGAACCTTCTTCCCTCCATCTATCCATACTAGGATTTAGAATAGTATTAAAGTCCCCCATGAGGACAACCGGAAGGTCAGGAAATTTAGCAAGATAGTTAAATACTGGGCTTAGCATGGAGTGGGAGTACGGTGGAGGAATATACAGTGCCAGGAGGAGAATAGGGAGTGTGTTAAATAGGCCTTTAAGGAAGATAAACCGGCCAGACGGGTCTATGTGAACATCTTGTAAAATGAAATTTAAATTCTTTCGGATTAGGATAGAGACCCCACGGGCATAATTAGAAAAGGTAGAATGGTATGTCCATCCCACCCAGTGTTTTTTAAGTGCTAATACCTTTCCTCCCTGGAGGTGAGTCTCCAGCAGACAAGTCACATCCGCATTCTGTTTCTTGACATAACTGAGCACTAACGATCTTTTAATCTTGTTATTAAGGCCCCGCACATTCCACACAAGGAACGATAAATTATTATGCATATTCCCACTCATAACAGATTAGATTGCATAGTAATATACCTAGGGGGAATCATTAAAACCTGTGGGTGGGGCCCAGCAATCAGTCGGAAGCATCTGACAGCATCCCCTGAGCATTCTTACCACTATGATGAGCAATATTAAACAAAAGATGTATAGTAGTAGGCATATTGAAATAAGTAGAGCATGTTCTAGTCTAGCATATTGAGTAACACTTCATAAACTATCTTAATCCCCTCCCTCCCCATATACCCTATAAAACTTAGGTATATCTGATCCCGTAACAATTAGAACAAAGCATCCCCCACGCTACCCCCCCTCCCCTAAGCTATAAGAAATTATATCTCTAATTCTATTACAGACTTGTATTAGGCGCTAAATTTACAGTACTTAACCTGCGGCTCCAAGCCAAGAGGAGTCCCCTGCATAACTATGAGTATTAGGTACTGCCACTCTGCCAATTTACTTTAAATCACTATAAACCGTATGGGTATTAAACCTGGAAAGTCCCGCTGGATGGGTGCAGAAAAAACAGCAGTTATATCTAGCAGATCGAGGGCTGCATACAAGATCAGCGTCCAGGTGAGGCAGCTTGGCGGGGATAGCGCTCAATCCACCTTTCCGCCTCTTCTGGAGAGTTGAAGAAGTGCGTCTCACCACCGGCAACCACCCTCAAGCGAGCCGGGAACAGGATAGAATAGGAGAGTTGCAGTTCTTGCAGCTTTTTCCGGGCTCGAGTGTACTGGGTTCTGCTTTTTTGTATTTCCAATGCATAGTCTGGATAGGCTGACACTGATGTGTTCTTTATCTTGATGGGGCCACTTTGTCGCATCAACCGTAGTACAGCATCCCTATCTTTAAAGTGCAGGAATTTGGCAATGAAGGTGCGTGGAGCCATTCCAGGCCTTGGAGGCTGGGTAGGTATTCTGTGTGCTCTTTCCACTGCGAAGTGCCGGGAGAAGGCCTCCTTACCGTATTCTTTCTGGAGTAAATTTTCTAGGAATGCTTTAGGATGCTGACCCTCCACACGCTCTGGAAGGCCAACGAAACGCAAATTGTTCCGTCTTAATCTTCCTTCCAAATCAGTGAACTTAGAGTTACAGGCACGTATCTGCATGGTTAGTTCAGCAACATCTGACTTCATCGGTTTGATGGCATCCTCCAAGTCTGAAACCCTGCATTCTCCAAGTCGGAGACTCTATGCTCCACCTCTCCCACTCTCTCTCTTGTTTTCTGGATATCCTGACGGAGCAGAGATATGTCTGACTGTACCTCCCCTATTTTGTCACCCAGCTTTTTTTCGCAGGAGGTGATTGCTAGCAAGACTTGCTGCAAGGTAGGCGAGTACGTCTCAGTGGAGGAGGGAGGGCCAACTTCCATCGACTCTTGTGTCGTAGGCTGCTGCGCCGCTGTCGATTGAGAACTAGGAGGCCCATGTCGGCTGAATCTCTCCAGTTTAGCTGCCGCGTTTGTAGCGTGACTAGTTTTGCCCATGATGAGCGAGTTCCATATTACAGACTCTCGATTGAGAGTTTAGTATGTTAGTGGCGGAGCAGGGCCTGGAGGGCTAAGACTATGTAGAAATCAGTGGAGCCAAGCTGAGAATTTAGGATATCGGCTTGTGATGACGGAGTAATGGTGCACTATGTACGCTTTTTTTTTGTTTTTTTTGTTATATCACTAAACTATATGCAGTAATATAGCCGTTATAGATGGTCAGGCCCAGCGCAGGATCAAGGAGTGGAAGTTAGTGAGCAATCAGCTAGTCCAGCGTTGATGTGTAGAATATTAGCATACAATAGCACTAAAGCAGTAAATCTGTAGGGCTGTAGCAGGCAGGTGATGCAAATAGCCAGAAGAATGTCCAGCACCTGTGGAAACAGCTGTCTCTCCCACACTACAGCTGCAGGCACAGTTGATCCAAATAAATGAATGGAGGTGCAACAGTTAGCAGCAGGGATGAATGGAGTCCAGGGAAAGATAGGTGGTGCAGTGTCTGCCCATGAGATTGCAGAGACACTATGGGAGCACAAGCTGCAGCTATTGGGGGATCAACATGCCTCTCCTCAAGTCCTCTTGCCAGTGCTCTCCCAGCCACTCTACCAGAGTATCACCCACTGCACCAACGTTGGATGGGGGCAAAAATGGCGGCTGCTTCGCGCCAAAATTACTTCCTGCCTGCCAGCCCGCTTACCGCTGCTCCCTGCAGGGCTCCAGCTATGTCCCCACGGATGAAAGGGGGTCTCACACTGCCAGAGAATGCCAGAGGACAGGGGATGCCTCTGACCCAGCTACCGCCGTTAGACCCGGCTCCACAGTGCGCTTCCACCGCCGCACCGCTCAGACCTGCACTCCCGACAGCTCCCCCACGCCAGGCATAGAGCTCAAAGTGCAGCACCTAATTGGAACAGCTGCCCAGCTTCCACAGCTCCAGTTATGCAGTCACTGCGGTGGTAATATTTGGCAGTTAACTGATTAATGTACGGAGATGCAGGGGAGCTCCAAGACTTCACGTCCTGCTACATCGGCTACCAGGCCACGTCCCCCTTCCTGCAATATCTTTAACATGCCATTGGTTTTTATCCTATTTTATAGTACATGTAAGATGGTATCTTTTATATCTGGATAATTTTAACAGATACTGTAATTAGCTGCATTCTTATGCTTTTGTGCTATATAAATATAAGGGAACGGGTTCACCACTACCTTATTTTAAAGTTACATGCCTATTTTTAAGTGCTACGCTAATGCGCACGCGTAGTAAATATTTTACACAATCTACATAGCATTTCGTTACGTAGATTGCGTGCATTCGGTCTTTCAAGATGGAAATGCTGCATAAAATATTTACTACACATGCGCATTAGCGCAGCATTTAAAAATAACCACGAAACTTAAAAATAACGTAGTTCTGAATCCGGTCCAAGATGCCACAAGTAACATTTAATACTGTTTAAGCTTAATAAACCTATTGTTGATGCTTTTCAGGCCCATTCCTAATAGAACATCTTGCCTAATCTGCAAATAAAGACACAGACAACTTTATTATGGAAATTAAATAATTCTAAAATGGCAGCAAAGAAAGCAGAAGCATGCAGCAATATCAACTAAAACAAATTATCTGCTAAATAAACTCCAATCTATTTGCTCCTCTTTACACCATATACACAGAACCATAGCACCAACTCACATGAATCAGTACATTTCCGGTCAACTTAATTAAAGATATCTAGACTGGCACTCATAACCTGCCCACTCAGGGCAAAATGGAGCCTTACTTAAAACCAGTCATGCTTTCCCATTTACTATGTGCTATCATTTACCACCACAATAACAACATTAAGGTAACATTAAACCAAAACCCTGCTTGCATCTCCTAAAGAAAACAAAGTTTCAATGCTATACCATCCCTTATATAACCTAATTCCCATTTTATGTATTGTGGGGGCAGGGTGCATTATCCT
>WWET01002389.1:13467-23520 GCA_011038615.1 Limnodynastes dumerilii
CATTGTGATAGTAAGGCTGGTCAGTATCTGTGTAATAATATAATAATAATATAATAGTATTAGAGATGAGGGGTGATAAATAACATTGTGATAGTAAAGCTGGTCAGTATCTGTGTGCAGAAAGCAATTCAAAGATATATCCCTGCATGGAAAGTATACAGTTAACAAGACTCCTCCTGCAGTCAGCATGGTTTAGTCCAGGAGTAACTTTCCTCTCTCATTTTCAATCTCTGAATCTGGTCCAGAGAGGGGGGTGACAGGTCATGCACAACCTTCTGTGTGGACTTTTTCACACATACAGAAAACTGATCTGGATAAGAGGTATGACCAATAGGGGACAGGATCAGAGTTTAAATTCTGACGCTGCTATTCCTATAGCCTTACACACACGCACACACACACAAGTGCAATTGTTATTTTTTTTTTTGTATTAGTTATGTAGGATTGTATTGACACTTAAGTGTGAAAAACGTACGCACGGATTCGCAAATATACGCGCCTTGGTGGCAAGGCAACACCCATGACACTCTCCTCACACTTACGGATTTTAGCATACTTTCACCACCATAGGGCAACTTTAACTCTCCGTGCGTATACTTGTGTTTAAGTTGCTTAGGTCCGTGCGTACATTTTTAACTGCACCCATATTAGGCCATTATGCCTCCCCCCACCCACTTTCACTTAACTTCCAAAGTAGAACGCACCCTCGAACGTATTACACTAAGCACGGATTTGAAGTCCGTGCCTAATGGATTTCCGTGCCGAAATCCTACGTAGTTTGGGTAAAAAAAATAACTACACATGCGCAGTTTATCCGATCCTAAAAATACGCACGGAAAAAGCAGCACTTTCTTAAGTGTGAATCCGGTCCGTAGTGTTTAGGAGGTGTTGATTTGGCAACCAATGGCAGCCAGTTGAATGGTGGATTTATGTCTAGCCAAAAGCTTTGGTCGCCTGGTGTCATCCTGACCAAAATGTGTTGTATACTTGGGAATTGCAAACAATAAAAGCTTCCTTTGACCAGCAAGAAGCTGTTGTGTGTCTCTTGTCATAAGGCCAGCGCTCTCTTTAATCAGGCACTCTCCATGTTCAGCCATTTCTAAAATTTTAAAATATTGGGGCCACAGAGTGAAATTTTGGACCAGAACCAGATTTAAGTAAAAAGGTAGAGTAGTAAAACCCTCGCTTTTTAGGGAAAGTGCAAGTATCTCGTTCCCAGAGTAACAGCGTTTAGCATTTTATTGTCTACTACAGAATTTTATGTGTTCGTTCTGATATTTCTCTTTTTTTCTCAATCATTTTAATTGAGAGCTAGAGCCCTTATCATTTGTCACTGGTTATAATTGGAGAGGTTATACACCATTCCTAACAATCTTTTGGCAGTGTGACCTTAATGTCACCCTCCTCCTCTGCGTCATGAATTTTGCACGCCTTGCTAGATTCCCCTCTCTCCGGATTTCCGTGCGTTTGACTTCCAGCATAGCTTATTTATTGAAAACATCAATTCTGTAGTAACACTGTATCCCAGACTCTTCCCGCCTCTATGACAGCTTTATAAAGGGACCTGGGGTTTATTCTTTCTCTGGAATAAATCTATACCGATATCTGTTCTATTTAAAGGTGTAAAGCTTCTGTTATCTGGACATACAAAAAAAAATAACACAAACAATATAATTTACGTCTTACAATGCAAAGGTGTTTTCCGGATAGTTTTTAATAAAAGCAGATTTGTTCCTTGCTAGTTACAGATCTGAGAGATCACACCAATTTGACTATAAATATGCTAAAACGCCCTCTGTTTTTGCTTGGCAAGATTTATGTCTTCTATCGTATTATCAAAGCAAAAAAATGAATCTGACGTGTCTTTTGTTAAAATCTGTAGCAGGTATTATTAAGCTGAGAGAAAAGTTTTACAAGGAGAGTTATTATATAGGTAACTGTGCTCGAAGCAGCATTAATGTCCCTGAACTGAATGTCTCTGTACTGAACAATCAGTACAATATGCACTTTTATATGATGACTAGTCAAAGGCCCGTCAAAATGACAGGAAAAAGTATTCTCCATTCATGTCTCTCCAGTCTCCCAGTATTCCCCATCATGTCTCTCCAGTCTTCCAGTCTTCCCCATTATATGTCTCCAGCACCCAGTATTCCCCATCATGTCTCTTCAGCACCCAGTATTCCCCATCATGTGTCTCCAGCACACAGTATTCCCCATTATGTGTCTTCAACAAGGGTGGTAACTAGGGCTGTGCGATAGGGGCAGCCGTCCAGGGCACAAAGCTTAAGGGGGTGCCAGTAAGTTTAATATTTAATGTTCAAGGTCAGGGGGCACCAATTTTCCTTTTTGCCCCTGGCACAAACATTTCTAGTTATGGCTCTGTCTCCAGCTCCCTGTATTCCCCATCATGTCTCTCCAGCTCCCTGTATTCCCCATTATGTCTCTCCAGCCTCTCAGTATTCCCCATCATGTCTCTCCAGCTCCCAGTATTCCCCATCATGTCTTTCCAGCCTCTCAGTACTCTCCATAATGTCTCTCCAGTCTCCCAGTATTCCCCATCATGTCTTTCAAGCCCCCACCCACATGGGTGGAGATATTCACAGGATAAACCCATTCAGCAGTACAGGAATGGCATCCAAGTGATTCCAGCTAGAGGGATGTGCCCACTCTAGGGCTGCCGACTCTCCCGGAATGTCAGGGAGACTCCCGGAATTCGGGCCGTTCTCTTGGTATCCCGGGAGAGCCGTCAAATCTCCCGCTGAGCGCGAGTCCTGCCCCCCCTGCCTGCCTAGAATGCTAGTGTTGCTAGGGATAGGGAGGGACTTGATAACGCAAAATTGCATCATCAAGCCCCACCCCCATCCCTATTAAACTTAAGAAGGGGGTAGCAAATAGTCAAGGGGTGGGACTTAATGGCACAATTTGCATAAATCACAGCCTTAAGTCCCGCCCCCTGCATGCATCTATTGCTTCCTCTGGGAGGCTTTTAAATGTCGGTAACCCTGCATAAACCTCTGACCCAACGCTCCTCCAACCTGTGCCCTGTCTGTGGATAAATAAACATGTTATAGGCCCAACATTCAAATGTGAAGGAGGGTAAGATGCAGATGAATATCCGGCTTATTATTTCTATATAGACCATTTCCCTTGCACATACGGGATGTCCAAACCCTGGACCCTACATTAAAATTTTCACACCGGTCTCACGGAAAATGGCTTTTCTATAAAGATAAAGAAGGCAGTGGATCTCCACAATAATTTATAAATGGTCTCTTATTTCCCTGCATTGAGACCTATGGAGGCGGCCATTTTCCTGGAGACCAAGATATCATCAAAGACTGGCAGTTATCTAAGGCAACATGACTACAATAATGGAGACAGAAATGAGAAAAACATTTTGGTCTCTTGTTAATCACCTGCAACGTCACTTAAATCTTTTCTAGATGATGAAGATGAAGAAGTCAGCGGATCCTATTCACAGTCTCCCCAATAACACTGAAAGGATTTATTCACTGACAATATAACAAACAATAAATAATGATGCCATTGTTACTGAGAAATACTTTTCCTGGCGGCGCTAAACACACCCATGGGTGGAGCTATCCACAGAACACATCCATTCAGCAGTACAGGACACACCCCTTCAGCAGTACAGGACAAGCCCCTTCAGCAGTACAGGACACACCCCTTCAGCAGTACAGGACACACCCCTTCAGCAGTACAGCACATGCCACTTTTGTGTATAGGACACACCCCTTCAGCAGTACAGGACACACCCCTTCAGCAGTACAGGACACACCCCTTTGGTGCAAACTCTTATTAGTGCTGTCACAATCTCCCTGGTATTTGCAGCAGTTGGCCCCCATGACTCTGGTCAATGTGCAGCATTGCTGAAGTTTAAATATACACCTATAAATAAAAGATAAAAGAGTGAATGCAGCTGGAGGCTTCTGTGCTACATTGTTTCCCACAACAGGTAAACTTGGTGAGAATCTCTTAAAACACACAGCAGCCGCTTGGCCCTTTTTTTTCGGCCTCCGCGGGTAGAGCGGAGTTAATGTCCCCGGGGCTCCTCGGTGCCTGTGAACAATCTGGAGTGTTCAGGGATTTTCTGGTGAATATATTCTGATAAAGTGCATATTTTACTTTTGGTTCCATTGAAAATGGTAACCGTGCTCATATATCTTCTTCAAAGGCTGAGCATGAATTTCAAATAGGTTTTATCCCACGGTGACTGCAGGCGATGTAGCAATCCATTATAAGCTGTCACCCCATCTTCATGTGGACTAACAGGGACTTCCCTGAATAAAATGTATTAGCAATAGAACAAGTGGTATTTTCACATTGGAGACAATTTCTCAGTCATGTCCGCGTCCTCTGTACTTCTTTTATGTTAAATTAAGCGAGCTGGGTGGAAACGTGCTACTAGTGAGCTGAAAGTCTCTCTACAGGCAAGTGTCACCTCAGCCGCTACCAGGAAACAGATAGCAACCAATCAGATTCTAGCTCTCACTTTCCTTTTACATACTAGAGAAATGTAAGGTAGAATCTGATTGGTTTCTATGGGCAACATCTCCAATTTTCCTTTTCCGCAGTTTAGTAAATCTGGCCGCAGGTGTTGTGAAGCTACAGCATCCCATCATGCATTGATTGATAGGAGTACAGAGGGTGTAGCAAATAGGGCCGGCGCGATGAGGTAAGCGGTGCAGGTGGGCGCCAGGCTACATAGGCGCTCCCCACTCCGCAGCACCGGTGTCTGCTTCCATAAACGCAGCTGTTAAATATTGCAAGGTGCTCTCGCCATTCTGGTGAGAGCACCTTATAATGTTAAACAGCGGTGCTCATGCCCTCCAGCCCTCCTCCTGTGGCTGAAGGAATGAAGCGAGAGTGACCCAAGGAGGAGAGCATAAGACTGAAGGTGGAAAGACTGCAAAGGTAAGTAACATGATGGGTGGAGAGACATTGGGGTAGATCCAGAACTACGTTTGCCATACGTTTATTCGCGGAGCGTATTTTCATGCGCGTAAATTCGTTACACTCCCCTCGGCACACCCCTTTCACGGACGTATTTTGTCAAGATACGCTTTCCAAACCCTACCTTAACTTTTTCCAACGTAACCGCAGTCATACGCACACGTACGTATGGGCTGAACGAATTTACGCAGCTAAGCACGCCCAGACTGTACACTTTAAATACAACCCCCCGCCTACTTCACGTATTTCACACGTAATTTGGACTAACGTAAAATCGGCACGCCCACACGGAAGTATTTATGTGACACATACGTGAATGGCCCATACGTTCACAATTACGCTACGTTAATGTGCGTATTTTCTATGGTGCGCATGCGCAGTGCGTACAAAACAGCGATTTTACGTCTCAGCCATGCGTAAATTTGCTCCGACGCGTAGTTCTGGATCAGGCCCATTATTGGTAATACTGAGGGCCGGAGACATGATGGTGGATCCTGGGGGGACTGGAGACACTTTATGGAGAATACTGAGGGGCTGGACATGTGATGGAGAATACTGGGGGGCTGGAGATACAGGATGGGGGACGGGAGGCACATGATGGGCAGACTAGAGACACTTGATGGAGGATGCTATGGGGCTGGACCATTGATGCGGAATACTGAAGGGTTGGAGACACAAAGAGGGGTTACTGGGGGGCTGGAGATATGATGGGGATACTGTGGGACTGGACAATTGATGGAAGATTCTGGAGGGCTGGAGACATGATGGGGAATACTGAGGGGCTGGATACGAATGATGGGAATACTGGGGAGACTGAAGAGACATGAACGATACTGAGGGCTGGAGATATGGGGATACTGGGGGGCTGAAGAGACATGATGGGGGGATACTTGGGGACTGAAGAGATGATGGGGATATTGTGGGCTGAAGATACTGGGAGTTGGGGAGACGAATGATATGATGACATGACATGATTTATGCAAATTGTGTCATTAAGCCCCGCCCCTTGACTATCAGTTACCCCTTTCGGGGTTTCATAGGGATGGGAATGCGGCTAGATGATGCAATTTGCATCATCATGTCCCTCCCTGTCCCTAGTAACACTAGTTTACTAGCGTTGCCAGGCAGGGCGGCAGGACTTGAGGCCGTGGTTTCATGAAAACCACAAGCCTCAAGTCCCTTTCGGCACATTTGCCAGGTCTCCTGAGATATTGGGAGAACTGCCCAAATTTTGGGAGTCTCCCGGACATTCCGGGAGAGTCGGCAACAATGGCCCAGATCCAGAACAACGCTTGTGAGCGAATTTACGCGTGGCGGACACATAAAATCGCGTTTTGGTAAGTACTGGGCATGTGCACCACAGAAAATACGCTCAGTAACGTAGCGTAAATCCTTACGTGTGGGCGTGCCAATTTCACATGAGTCAAAAATACGTCTGAAATACGCAATGTAGGCGGGGGTTTGTATTTAAAGTGTACAGTATGGGCGTGCTTAGCTGCGTAAATACGTGTTACACATACGTAAGTGTGCAGATGACATCGGTTACGTGGGCAGAAGTTAAGGTAGGGTTTGGAAAGCGGATCTTGGACAAAATATGCACATTCAAGGGGTGTGTCAAGGGGAGTGTATAGAAGGAACGCACACGTAAATACGCTACGCGAAGGAAACGTATTGCAAGCGGAGTTCTAGATCTACCCCAATTACCTTAACCAGCCGTGTCCTGCAGCATAGCCCTAACCTCCCACCCCCTTCCCACCTAATGAGCATGTAGTTACCGATCCGGCATTTGCTATTTCGGCAGTGCATTTCAGAGCCAGCATGTGAGCTGTCGGAAACCAGGATCACTGGAGCTGCAAACGACACCCACCCAAGGCCGCCATCAGGGGGGGGGGCAGTCAGGACTACAGTCCCAAGTCTGCAGTTAATGGGGGCCCGCCATCATTACAGGGCAACAAATTCCCTGCGCATCGGCCAGAGGGTAACGGTCTGCGGGGCCCACGTGATGTCACCAATGATATCACCTAGGGGACCGGGTTCCGTTGGTGTGTCCTGGGCCCCACAAATTCTGAAGGCGACTCTGCACCCACCTAGCGCACGTGCTGTACCCTGGCCCCACCATCGGAAACACCCTGATGATCCAGAGTCATGCTGGCGGTCTGCGTTACGCACATGCGCGTTCATGATATGTGGCCACTTACCACTGGCAAGGACCGAAAAAATGCCCCCCATTTCGAAAGCCTGGATCATATCTAATAATAATAGTACAAATATATTGCTAAAAATTGCAGGGTTTTAATTTTGTTGTTGCGAATGATCTAAAATATATAACATAATATATAAAAGTCCCATCATGCTCTACCAGGTATTAGCTTTCCCTCTGCTGCTTGAGCATGCTGGGAGATGTAGTTGTAGGGGAAGGCTGCACTTTCCTGCTTTATAATGTGCTCGTGAAGCCTGACATTCCGTTGCAGGTGACATTGCTGCCGATGCAGGGAATCCGCAGGATAGCGTGCGTTGTCGTGTGATCAGCAGGTACATCTTTGATAACACCGCAAATCATTTAATTGAGTCTATCGCTGCTTTGAATACCAGGCAGTAGCTAAGATTGCGCGTCCTCCACACTTTATCAAACGGATAGGTGGTAATTTCCTCGCTGAATTGTGGCTCATTAAGGGCTGCCTGTTGTGTTCAAGTTAAATTAGAATGTTTCCATTCCCGAGAAGTGTTTCCCTAAACTCTGATTTAAATGTGTCGATGGCGGCTTGTCTGATCGTTGGATAAAGAATTAATCTTGTTTTAAGAGCTGACATTTTTTATTTGCCGCTTTATCAGTCAGGCGGCCGGTGTCTCCCAATTTGTCAGAATAGGTTTCAGCAGAAACGTCAATGATTTGTTATGTGACAGAGCTCATGTGACCCGGATGACGGCTTTAACTGTAGCTCTGTGACTAGTAACAAAGTAACACAGGCCATACCTCTTTACTTGTATATGTCCAGGACCACAATGCATGCCCCCCACCCAAGGGTGGAAGTAGACCAATTCAGGCCCCATAGAAGTGGGGTATATATAGTGTACATTATAATAAGAGGAAACACCTACTATGTACATTATACTAAGAGGGAACGCCTACACTGTACATTATACTAAGAGGGAACGCCTACACTGTACATTATACTAAGAGGAAACGCCTATACTGTACATTATACTAAGAGGAAATGCCTATTCTGTACATTATACTAAGAGGAAACACCTATTCTGTACATTATACTAAGAGGGAACTCCTACACTGTACATTATACTAAGAGGGAACGCCTACACTGTACATTACACATTGAAGGAACGCCTATACTGTACATTATACTAAGAGGAAACACCTATACTGTACATTACACATTGAAGGAACGCCTATACTGTACAATACACATTGAAGGAACGCCTATACTGTACATTACACATTGAAGGAACGCCTATACTGTACATTAGACATTGAAGGAACGCCTATACTGTACAGTACACATTGAAGGAAGGCCTATACTGCACATTACACATTGTAGGAATGCCTATACTGTACATTACACATTGAAGGAAGGCCTATACTGTACATTACACATTGAAGGAAGGCCTGTACTGCACATTACACATTGTAGGAATGCCTGTACTGCACATTACACATTGAAGGAACGCCTATACTGCACATTACGCCTATGGTGCCCTTCACTTTCTCTTGACATTGGACAATTCCGCTTCATCCAGGTCCTCGCAGTGACATCACCAATGATCGCGTCCTGTCGCTTATTACGCTCCTGGACATGATCTATCTGTCTAATAACATGCAGGCGGATCCTCCGTAATAGATGCTACAAGGACGTGCTCCTCCTGTCACTTCTCGCTTGTCAATCAGCTCCATAATAAAACAACAACACACAAACACATGCAAATAATATTAGAGGAAGCGTAATCTGCTCAGGGACAGACAATCGCGTATATTGGAATATTTATCATCCTGTTAGTAAGAGATACTTCAAGATCTCACTCAGTCTAATAACATTACACGACGCGACTGTCAGGATAAATGAACGCGCTGCCGCTCAGACGTCTTCAAAGAAAAAAAAGGACTGGATCCGGAATTACGAAATGAGGGCGTTCTCCGCACTCTGCTTGTGGAAATCGCCTGCGTTTCCGCACTGCGCAAGGATTTCGTCACAGATCTGAAACCTCATGATCCAGGCTTGCGGAAGCCGCCTTTCTAGCGGCGAGGCGGGACAATCCGCCATGCATACAGTGTGAACGCCTGGTGGGCGGGGAGATGTAGGCTAATCGTCCAATAAGGGCTTGGTTAAGTAAATGCCGGGGTATGAAAGCTAAGGTAGGGGTCCTGAGCACGGGAGTCCTTACGTAAGAGGTGAGTGGCTTCATCTCACATGGACGCACTTTAGGTGGCACAATTGTGTGACCGCTGTCACATTCTTTATGATCGTAGCGGAACTAATAAAATTCCCATCCCCCTTCATAAACTCTGGAGGGGTCCGGGAGGAAGCAAAATATTATGTAGCGGAATGTTCTTCAGACGCAGGTGGAATGTTTGGGACGTTGGCTGCACCCATTTGATAAAGACACACAGCATGTCCTATCCCAGCACCCCAGCTAACTACTGCTCACTCTGCTCAGGGGAACGCAGGGAAAGGGGCCCCTCGGGGCCGCACAATACAAAACTAGTTAGTAGGGGCCCAAGTGTAGAATTTGCCGTAGCTGCTGAGATGTTTGTCAAGGTCACAGCTAAGTAGTGGGAAGATGTTTTCATGTCTCCATTCAAGAGACAGAAGAGGGATGACGCTCTCTCCCTCTCTCTATCCCCCCCATCTCCCTCTCTCTATCCCCCCCATCTCCCTCTCTCTATCCCCCATCTCTCTCTCCCTCTCTCTATCCCCCATAAACTAGTTAGGCCCAAGTGTAGAATTTGCCGTAGCTGCTGAGATGTTTGTCAAGGTCACAGCTAAGTAGTGGGAAGATGTTTTCATGTCTCCATTCAAGAGACAGAAGAGGGATGACGCTCTCTCCCTCTCTCTATCCCATCCCCCC
>WWET01002389.1:49851-65617 GCA_011038615.1 Limnodynastes dumerilii
AGTTACTCCTGGGCTAAACCATGTTGATTTCAGGGGGAGTTAAGTTAATTGTATTCTTTGCATGCAGGGATATATCTTTGAATTGCTTACTGCACACAGATACTGACCAGCTTTACTATCACACTGTTATTTAGACTTGGGAAAGGAAACATCACCTCTTAACTCTAATACTGTTTGTAACAGATGAAATATGACTCCCCTGCAATCACCATGGTTTAGCCCAGGAGTCACTCATTTCAAGCACTTTCATAAGTCTGGATTCAGCCCTAAGTGTCTGTAAGAGGAGTTTATTGAGTGGAGGCCGCATGCACCCTTCAGCTGTTACGTGTGTTTTACGCAAATAACTTCTATCGAACTTAGTTTCATGCGATAGAAAATCCATAGTAAGGGGTTGTGCTTCCCCTCTACCCGTAAATTGTACCGTGCGGAATGTGCATCCCAGTTACGCACGGATCAGCAGTCCGCAAGTGTGACTTAAGACAACCTTATGGCAGTGTAAGTCACACTACTTACGGACAAGAGAGGGGAGTGGTAGAGGGAGTTCATTCCCCCCTCTTATGTGGACAGGCAGATCCCCGCACGTAAGGAAAGCGTGTGGGGGGGGGGTCTGGATCCGTGCCCGAGTTAGCAAGTGTTGTTTTTCTGCTCATAATGCAGCATTTAAATGAATAAACAACATTTTGATACAATGACATTGCATTTCTTTAGAAAGACTTGTGAACCCTGATGTTTCGTTTTGCACAGATTCCAGAAAAAAATAAAGGAAAGCTGTTTATACTGTGGTTCTCTTTATTAGAATTTTTGTAAATAGGAACCCATCGCCAATATGTTTTGATCCATCCAGTGCAAAGGTAGACAATGTAATCTGATTGGTTGCCATGGGTTACTGCACCTACGCATTCCAGTACACAGTCACACAGTCTAATAGCGTGTAACGGATATACTTTACTCAGTGTGATAGTTATGTTTCTTTTACGGCAACACACTTTTTTTTTTCCTACATCTCATTTTAATCCAATTTGCAAAATTGCATACGGATCAACACTGTATTTAGGATTTGAATAAAGCCCCTTAGATTCAAGGTGGGTATTGTCTAGGGAGAGAGGCTAACATGCCAGGGCATCGGAGGCTCATTGCAGTGCTAGCTATGCATTCATTTTGCAAAGCAATTAATTTTGATTCATGCTGCATTGTGTGGATTGAACCCTGCGTGACCATTTTCAGATTCAATCCAGATAACTCCTCTGCACAATCATCCAAACAGAATCTACAATCCACGGTAACAATACCTTCTCCATATCCTCCCTATATTTCCATTCAACGCTAAGCGCTGAAATAGAACCCACTGTTTCCTAATACACATATTTGTTTTGGTATTAGTTTCGAACCATCATTATCTGGGAGCACAGCTGCTGTACCCCATTCTTAGAATAATTGCTCTTATCACCACTCATAATGGATCCATAAAACATGAATTTTTTTTTTGCATAGTTTTTAAATAACTGTTGAATAATAAGCAGCAGAAAGCCTTGTAAGCTGTAATGTTCTTGAATGAGCAACAGGGAATAGACTCACAGTTATAATGAGCCCTGAGATAGGCTCAACGCTGATTATGTGGAAATAGGCAGTTTTCAAATTGTACAGCAAAATGCTTTAGCTGACAGCGCAGTGACATTGTATCACACAGAGAAAAGAGGCTTTGTGTTAAACCTCAGCCACCATAAAATAGGGGCAAGGTAACAAGAAATATAGGAGGGAGAGCAGATGTGTAGGTGCTGACAGCGATAATTATTGGGAATCTCAGGACCACGGGTATAGCTACCGTCAGTGCATGGGGGTGCAGCTTCCAGAGGGCACAGAGGAGAAGGGGACCTGTGCCAACCTCCACCCTGCACTCAGCACTCTATCAGTCTGTGATTGCTCAGCACTGTTTACAAATAACTTGGCAGCGGCTGACAGCATTTTACATGAAATCTTAATATAAGGGCCTTCTTATTATACGGTGTCACGATCCTGTGACAGCGTGCACTATATTTATACGTGGGATGTAGTTGCTGATTCAACAATTGCTATTTCAACAGCTTCATAAAAAAATGTTTCAATTTCGAGATTTGCCTGTTGTGCGTCAGGTTACTCTCCCTGAGTTTAGGGTTAAGGTTAGGCTGCCGCTTAGAGTTATGGTTAGGCTATCAATTAGGGTTAGGCCTAAGTTGCCAATTAGGATGAGGGTTAGACTGCCAGTGTGGGTTAGGGTTAGACTGCTAGTTAGGGTTAGGGTAAGGGTTAGGCTGCTGGTTAGGGTTAGGCTACCAAAAATGGTACATATCATATAATAATATAATGCCATTGAGGCATAAGCAATTGATATCCCAGACAGTTTGGAACTGGCTGGGAGCTAACGGCCCTATCGAAGTAGGGCTCTTCGCTACGGACGCACACACTCCTTCTTAAATACTCCCAGAGGCCGCTATGGCATGCCTCTTTCGTCTTACGAAATTACGTGCAGTCTTTAAAGCTCACACGAAGTCAATCTATGTACCTAAATGGTACGTAGGTTGTGTAAATGACTTACTATGCAAGATTAGTCTTTAAGCTAAAGGGAGGTAAATTTATGAGGGAAAACATCATCCTAAAAAGTGCAAAATGGCAACGGTGACAGCCAAACCTGGCTTGTTGTAAGCTTTTAAGCCACTTGTCTTGTTACATAATGTCAGTGAATTCATAGAGAAAGTGTGATTTTACTATCTGCGGCTCACCGTGATCGGTAGATCTATTTCCAGACGTTGTATATTGCCAACTCCATAGCGGTAATTACTTCTATACACACCTGCTATCCTATCCTATTAAACAGTGACCAGCTGAGATAGCAACAAATGAAGTCAAATCATACCATACCTTCACTGACAAAGCAGCCGATTACACACATTAAGCCTTAAATGAGTCCGGGACACGTGGAATTTCAAATCTCACAGATTAGCAGCTAAATTGCACAAGATTTTGATTTAGCACAAATGACAATACCAGAACTCCAGCACATGCTTCCAGTGCCCACCGAGCAGACACACACAGCAGGATCTGTGACAAGAGCCCAGAGCCAGACATTAAACGCTACAACGTTAGGATTAATCAGACAAGAAATTGACAGGTACTAGATTACCGGCATCTTTTGTTCTCCGACGTTGTTGTATTATTGCACAAATTTATTCAGCGTTGAACCTGGTTTTGCAATTCCTCCATTAAATCAGTGGTAAGGGCCTATTATTCCTTGAATTGCACACGTTTCAGACTCTCAATATACATCAAGTGGTGTAACTAGGTTTGATGAAGTCCAGGGCACATTAAGAAAAATTGCCCCAACCTGATATACTGTTTTTTAAATATAATTCAAATACATTTTATTTTAAATATTTTAATTTTTTTTAAACAGTTTTACACCTAAAAATATCTCTCTTGGATCACTGCACAATACAGAGAGTATTATTGTGCTCACTGCATTATATCACTTTCTTATCGGCAGAAATCTCAATCTACCTATATGTATTTTTGGAGGGATTAAATGATTCCACCGTTTATGAAGGCATGACAAAAGTTGATTTCAAAGGTTTGAGGGTTTGTTTAAACAGCCTCCAAACTGCATTTTAGAGTTGAGCTAGACCTCACCTAATTATTACTCTATATATATTTCCCCTCTCGTCCCCACAAAGGGCCATATTTACAGACCCTCCAACATGACCCATTCCATCAGGTACAATGTAATCCGCTCCTGAGCTTCCAACTGTCACTCACCTGGTTTAAATGAATGAACTGATATTTAAAATTCTATTTGCCTCTTCAACAAAGGTGGTTACCATAGTAACTGACCGTAGGAAACTGCGGAGCAGAGTATTTTACGAATCAGATTGTAGCTCTCACTTTGCTATTACATACTAAAAATGTCAGCTAGAATCTGATTGGTTGCTATGGGCAACATCTCTACTTTGCCAGACCCGCAGCTTAGTAAATCTGCACCGTGTTCACACCTAAGAAGCAGAAGCTTCTTAGGTGCGAATTTTTACGAAATGACCTACTGTGCATGCGTAGTAGGTCATTTATGCAATCTACGTACCAGTTCTGTCCACATCTAACTCGCTCTTAAGCGTGAATCTGGTACTCTGGACCTGATTCACACTTAAGAATCTTCTTAAAATAAGAACTTAAAGTAGCAACCAATCAGATTGTAGCTCTCACTTTGCTATTACATACTAAAAATGTCAGCTAGAATCTGATTGGTTGCTACATCTCCACTTTGCCAGACCCGCAGCTTAGTAAATCTGCACCGTGTTCACACATAAGAAGCAGAAGCTTCTTAGGTGCGAATTTTTACGAAATGACCTACTGTGCATGCGTAGTAGGTCATTTATGCAATCTACGTACCAGTTCTGTCCACATCTAACTTGCTCTTAAGTGTGAATCAGGTCCTCTGTCCCTAAGTGGTTTTTCCTGGTCTAAACAATAGTTTGGTCCCTCTCCGTGGTCCTGAAATGAACTCAGTCTAATTCTGATTCTAATTTCCAATAAGTATATTCTATAATACAATTTTAACCAAAAATACACATCTGCAAAAGTTATTTCTCAGCTCGGAATAATAAACCAAAAACATATACACATTTCTTGTGCAAATATCAGTTTTACTGCAGATTTTATTTCACGGTGGAAGGATTCTTTAACGTCTCTTCTGGTACACATCTCATTAAATGCAATGATCTTTTTCCCTCTTTGAAATATTTTCTCTTTACTTTACGCTTCTTGTAAGTTGTGAAATATTTAAAGGGAAGACGAGCTGCAAGAAAAGACCTAATTAACTTTTAAAAAAATACTTTTAGGTTTCTTAAGCTATCTTCCTCGTTTGATGTGAACAGTTGGAATCCTGTGAATTTCGACAAATCACCAAAAGAGTGTAAGGCAGAGAGCCATTATACTGCACCGTGGCCGACGAAAGTTTGTTTACTGTTGTTTACGATTAAATTGAAGAACCAGTGATTAAGAAAACCCGTCTTCAAAGAGAAAAGTTATTCAAACTGCACGCACACTGCAAGCCCGTACATCAAAACGCAAGTCGCCGTTTTGATTTGTTCACTTTGAGCTCGGTTTGTGTATTTTTTACAGCTTCACTTAATCAGACAAACAAGCTTGTCAGTTGGAAATAAGAAATGTGTGTTTGGTATAACAGAAATGATGTGTGAACCCAACTGACCTCCGTTTTATTTTAATAATGGCCAGTGATCATCACTGTGTGGAATAGGGGTGCGGGTCCCCGCTAAGATTTTGATAGGCCCGTTCTCTCACAGCCAGTTTCGAACTGGCTGGGCTATCGATTGCTTATGCCTTGATGAGGCATTGCAATCGATCCCCGGAGCACCGAGTACGGTGTTCCGAAATGTGAGGCTAAAAACTACCCCAACTCTTCCCCTAATTCTAACCCTTACCCTCCCTTTCCATTACCCTAACCTTCCCTTCTCCGCAGCCTGACCCTAACCCTCCCTTCTCCCTAGCTTGACCCTAATACTCCCTTCTCTATACCTTAACCCTAAGATACCCCCTGCCCCACAGCCTGACCCTAACCCTCCCTTTCTATGGCCCTAACCCTTCCTAAGAGCCTAACCCTGACTCCACCCCCAACACTAAAAGTCCCCAGAGAGGTTACTCACCTCTCCGGAGCTGTTAGAGGTGGGTCCTGCGAAAATGAATGGGCGAGAATGCCGATCGGCACACTCACCTCCTATTCATAAAAAAAAAATTCTAAAATGGCTGCCATTTTGAACAGAGACAGCTGAAAAGGAACTTTCGTCTGTCTCTATTTATAAAAGCAGCCTATCGGAGCGGGTACTCCCACCGGTGGAATAGGTGGATCTGCAATCTCCGAGCATCATACAGACGGGGTATGTAAAGCTGGGTACACACTACAGGGTGGACTCAGAGGTGAGTGCAAATTAGCGTTCTCATCCATGCCGTGAAAGTGTTTTAAATGCGGGCAGAATGCTATCCAGAAGGGCACATAATGTCCTTTGTTATGGCACAGATTTACAAAGCTGCGGAAAGAAAAAGCGGAGATGAGGAACATGTTTTAGCCCTGGAGTAACTTTCCTCTCTTAGGGCCGTATTCAGACTCCCGTTTTCAAACCTGATCGCAAATATAAGGACGCATGTAGCAAGGAGCACCCACCAAAACCCCGGTCACTCCCCTTGCTAATCCGTGCTCACGTAGAGGCACTTCCGTGCGAATAGTCTACGTCAACTACGTACAAAAAGTTACCACACGTGCGCAGTTAAAACGTACCTATAAAAAACGCACGGGAATCGCCGCGATAACGGAAGTCTGAATACGGCTCTTATTTTCAAACTCCTTTTTAAGTCTGAATCAGGGCCATTATCACAACCTGACTCAACGCCAGAGAGTAAAACAGGCGTTAAGCAAGGGCACAAAAGAAATGTATTTATCTAACAAACTTTATTTCATATATATAAATAGATAAGAATGATCAGCAAAATATCATTAAAAACACATTGAATCTGCTGCGTGTGCAAGTTATGGCGGTGACTGCTAATTAATGCGATAATTAGGAAATAATAACTACTCGTGCCTTTGTCTCTAATGCAGTATTTAGCAGTCATTATAGCGCTCTGTATTCTGCTTACATCTTTTCATAGGCCGCACATTCTCCTCGTTGCTGAAGTTTAATTCATCCCCTGCTTCTCCCGCCTCGTCTCTCGGCGTACTTTATACAATTACTGCTCTTGTCATTTCCCTCTCTCCCGCTTGTCATAAGGAAGATGAACTCGGCCAGGGTAACCCGCCGCACGTTTCAGGGAATCGCTCCAGAAAAACATTTCCACTCTCAAACACATCAACAATTGGGCCTCACAATGACGTGTGCGTGAAAAAGGTTACGCTGAGGAGGGGGCCAGGGATCAGACCATTGTGATGAACATCAGCCGCTCCAGTGCATTGAGCAGAAAAACATTCCGGTCCGGATTCACAGTTCCGTAGTTTTCGTCTTCCGTACGCTGTTTTAAGAATTGAGCTACTACACATACATAGTATCTTATTTACACTATCTATGTACTATTTCTGTATGTAGATTGCGTTTGCGCAGTCTATAGACCGTGCTGATGCAATCTACGTACAGAAATGGTATGTAGATAGCGTAAATAAGCTCCAATGCACCCATAGTAGCTAAATTCTTCAAACAGCGGGGTAGATCCAGAACTACGTTTGCCGTACGTTTACTCGCGTAGCGTATTTTCGCGAGCGTACCTTCTATACACTCCCCTTGGTACACCCCTTGAATGTACGTATTTTGTCAAGATCCGCTTTCCAAACCCTACTTTAACTTTTGGCGAAAATTGGCACGCCCACACGTAAGTATTTACGTGACACATACGTGAATGGCCCATACGTTCACAAGTACGCTAAATTACGGTGCGTATTTTCTATGGTGCGTATGCGCAGTACTTACTAAAAGGCGATTTTACGTCTCCGCCACGCGTAAGTTTGCTCACAAGCGTTGTTCTGGATCTGGTCCAACGTACGTAAAACGAAAACTACGGAACTGTGAATCCCGGACCTCATTCTTTAATTATGTATATTTTTACTATAAAACCATATTGTAAGCAGCAATATAATAGAATCTCAACAGTCTTGAAGTATTTTATTTTTAAGAGAAATAACTTTTCTAAGATTAGATTAAACACTTTGTAAAACATTTGTATTGTGTTTAAAAAAAACGAGGGATAAATATATACGAAATGACATAAATGAAGGATCGGGGAATGTCTAGTAGATGTGGCCGCGGAAATGTCTTTCTTAGCACTGATACGGCTGAGGGAAGGGGATGGTTAGGGTTAGGCTGCAGAGAAAGGCCAGTTAAGGTTAGGCTGAGGGTAAGGGAGATGGTTAGGGTTAGGCTGCAGAGAGAGGGCAGTTAAGGTTAGGCTGAGGGAAGGGGATGGTTAGGGTTAGGCTGCAGAGAGAGCCCAGTTAAGGATAGGCTAAAGGGTAGGGGATGGTTAGGGTTAGGCTGCAGAGAGAAGGGTCGTTAAGGTTAGGCTGAGGGAAGGGGATGGCTAGGGTTAGGCTGCAGAGAGAGGGCCGTTAAGGTTAGGCTGCAGAACAGATGATTAGGGTTAGAAGGAAGAAAATAGTCTGTGGCCGTTGGAATCTTTCTTGGGAATGCAGCCGTCTCACTGGAAACTGCTGACTGCTCCCGCGATCGTCATTTCATTGCCAGAAAGTGATCTGTCCAGAGTGTGGCTCACCGGTACCATGGTCTTCATTTCAAAAGACTGTTGTACTACGGCTGACACAGACTGCCGACAATGCAGATTACATGTTTATATGAAAGAAAAATGATTATTTGCAATTATTTTGTGACCCTTACAATGCTACATCCCGCCCACTTTTTCAATCGCATCGTCCCTTCATCACCCCCACCATGTTTATAGGTTTTATACACTTACCTGTTGTGCCTCTGTGACACTGGGCATTATGGGAAAATTTCCTCAGCGAGATGTTTCACGTCCCGAATATTCCAAATAGTAGTAGCAGAAAGAGAGAAGCAGTGATGCCCCTTTATAGGTCATTGGTGCGCCCTCACCTGGAATACTGGGGTCAGTGCTGGAGGTCGAATCTCCAGAAGCACATAAATACATTAGAGACTGTGCAAAGAAGAGCAACTAAAATGGTGCATGGCCTGTGTCACACACTATACAGAGACAGACTAGAGGAAGTAACATGTATAGCTTGGAGCAGAGAAGAGCAACTAAAATGGTGCATGGCCTGTGTCACACACCATACAGAGACAGACTAGAGGAAGTAACATGTATAGCTTGGAGCAGAGAAGAGCAACTAAAATGGTGCATGGCCTGTGTCACACACCATACAGAGACAGACAGGAGGAAGTAACATGTACAGCTTGGAGCAGAGAAGAGCAACTAAAATGGTGCATGGCCTGTGTCACACACCATACAGAGAGACTAGAGGAAGTAACATGTATAGCTTGGAGCAGAGAAGAGCAACTAAAATGGGGCATGGCCTGTGTCACACACCATACAGAGAGACTAGAGGAAGTAACATGTATAGCCTGTGTAACACACCATACAGAGACACTAGAGGAAGTAACATGTAAAGCTTGTGTCACACACCATACAGAAACACTAGAGGAAGTAACATGTATAGCCAGTGTCACACACCATACAGAGACACTAGAAGAAGTAACATGTATAGCCTGTGTCACAAACCATACAGAGACACTAGAGGAAGTAACATGTATAGCTTGTATCACACACCATACAGAGAGTTTCTATGTTTAAATATCAAGCACTACAGAAAGAGTTAAGGGAAATATTTTACCATTAAGAGCTCAGCTTTATCCTTATGTAAATTGTCTTCATTTTCCTTTTATCTGCACACAGAAAGAATACATTGTCATGGAGACAAAGTCAGCGTCTAAGCATGTGAATGGCTTTAAAGTAGCTCTTCAGGGCTTTAACTACAGAGTCTGCGAAACAGCGCCACTGACCTCATCAACCGCGTTCACGAATGTAAAAGAGACACATTTCCACACAAGACTTAGGCTTTAGTTGAGGCGACGGGGGCGAAAGATGGCAGACTCGAATCCCCATAGTAAGGAGGCGGGGCTTGAGTTTGGATGGGCGGGGCTAAGTGGGGCCAGGTTGGACTGGGGGGGGGGCAGAGCTGGGCGGGACCGCTGGCTGATAGAAAGTGTCAGAGGCTGGCAACTTAAAGCAACTTAAAACAACATGTGTGTCTATGTTAGGGTCAGACTCCGCGCTTACGCAATCTATGTACAGAAATGGTACGTAGTAGCTCAATTCTTAAAACAATGTACTGAAGACAAAAACTACGTCACTGTGAATCCAGACCCAGGTCTTTTAGATCCTTATTAGTATTTATTAGTATAATATCAGCTTAATTCACAGAATTAATGGGACAGTCATAACATCATTGACGTTTTACTTCAGTTGCGGTTGCCGGTACTAACGGCTGGCTTACAGCAATGATACAGAGGCCTGCTGAATGCTCGGCAAATAGCAAATTGCTATATGGAACGGGTGTCTATTTTGACCGTTCCTAATAATAGATTGTTGGGGGGCTGAGGTTAAGGTTAGGTCTCAAGATGGGAGGGTTAGGGTTAAGGCTAAAGGGGAGGGTTAGGGTTAGGCTACAGGACATAGAGAATTAGGGCTCAAAAAAGGGAAGGTTAAGGGTTAGGCTGTGGAAAACAGAGAGTTAGGGATAGGGCTTTTCTGTCGCCGTAGAATGATTCGCGGCTCTGGGAGTAGAAGAACCGTTACCATAGCCGTAACAAGAAATTTTAGCGCCGGGGCAAAAAAGGAAAAATGGTACCCCCAACCCTGAATGTTAAACCAATATAACATTAAATATTAACTGACTGGGGCCCTTAAGCTTGGTGCCAAAACTACTTGTGCCCGCCTCATCGGTTGCTAAGTGATGCCGTTGTGTCCTGTGAAGAAAAACTGTTACAGATGACGTTCTGATTGGATCGCATGGAAACATACGTATGCCGACACAACGCAAATCAAAGAATATATACGTACCGGACGCACAGAAAACAGATCTGATTATCTGATTATCATCAAGTTTATAGTCACTGAAATGTCTTATATGATGTAATGGAATCTCCTCAATGTCCCAAGTATCCGGGTAACAATTATCAATCTTTATTTAAATTTACTTACTTATTTACTTAAATTCTAATTCATATCTGAATAATAATTTGTATTCATTAGAATCTAAATGATATTGTTCTGTTATCCCCATCTTTTGAGCATGATATAAAGACGTTTTATCACAAAATTTTACTCTCTAACGAATTACGTGTTCAATTATTGCTAATAAGACTGGTGGAAAATGAGAGAAGCAGTAATTATAGGTGTAGAAATTACTCTCATATTATACTTGGGATTCTGCACATATCTTTATTGCTATCTATCTATCTATCTCTCTCATATCTATCTATCTATCTCTCTCATATCTATCTATCTATCTCTCTCATATCTATCTATCTATCTCTCTCATATCTATCTATCTATCTCTCTCATATCTATCTATCTATCTCTCTCATATCTATCTATCTATCTCTCTCATATCTATCTATCTATCTCTCTCATATCTATCTATCTATCTCTCTCATATCTATCTATCTATCTCTCTCATATCTATCTATCTATCTCTCTCATATCTATCTATCTATCTCTCTCATATCTATCTATCTATCTCTCTCATATCTATCTATCTATCTCTCTCATATCTATCTATCTATCTCTCTCATATCTATCTATCTATCTCTCTCATATCTATCTATCTATCTCTCTCATATCTATCTATCTATCTCTCTCATATCTATCTATCTATCTCTCTCATATCTATCTATCTATCTCTCTCATATCTATCTATCTATCTCTCTCATATCTATCTATCTATCTCTCTCATATCTATCTATCTATCTCTCTCATATCTATCTATCTATCTCTCTCATATCTATCTATCTATCTCTCTCATATCTATCTATCTATCTCTCTCATATCTATCTATCTATCTCTCTCATATCTATCTATCTATCTCTCTCATATCTATCTATCTATCTCTCTCATATCTATCTATCTATCTCTCTCATATCTATCTATCTATCTCTCTCATATCTATCTATCTATCTCTCTCATATCTATCTATCTATCTCTCTCATATCTATCTATCTATCTCTCTCATATCTATCTATCTATCTCTCTCATATCTATCTATCTATCTCTCTCATATCTATCTATCTATCTCTCTCATATCTATCTATCTATCTCTCTCATATCTATCTATCTATCTCTCTCATATCTATCTATCTATCTCTCTCATATCTATCTATCTATCTCTCTCATATCTATCTATCTATCTCTCTCATATCTATCTATCTATCTCTCTCATATCTATCTATCTATCTCAGCCACCTGTATTTGTTAAATAAAGCTCCCAAAAGATCCTTTATGAAATATGTCCCATTGTCTCTTTCTTCTGTCTATGACAATAGCAGATGGAAAGCTTATATGAAGCTCTCCTCCCCTCGGCACCTTTAGTTCGGATTTTGGGATAGTTGGATTCGTTGGCCCAATACTGTAAATAGAGCCTTTATGGATGAGAATAAGTGCAGGTGCTATGAATCCTTACTTGGCTCTCACAAGTGTTCAGCTGTGGGCTTTGTGTGTACCTGGAAAAAAACCGGAACGTATAATGAAAATCAATTCACCGGGAAAGTAAGAGCCAATCAGAATGCAGAGAAGGAAACAAAAGCAGGTTGAAAACACTGACCTATAACTTTACATCTTCCAAAAAAGGTAGAAATAATTGCAGTTGTGTCAGGCTGGAAATTGCGCACCTCTTACTCCCTCAGCGTTCTCTCTTGTTCTATTCAAGGCGATCCAACGTGACATTAAAACGCTGAATCGAAATGGTTACTATGGCATTAGGCTGAAATTATGAATCTCTCTACCCCCTCATGCCTTGAGAAGCCACATGTAATTAAAATCTGGGAAAATGGAAGTTTCATTGTATCTGAGCGGGGATGAAATTGCAGACGCCGATAACGAGCAGAGGTGTTTAGAAATGCAGAAAAACATAACGAGTAACAATGTGAGAGAGATAAAGGGGGCAATGCTGCATTTCATCAGTCTTTCATGTGCGCCAAGTATTGCTGAGGGATGATGCTGTCCAAAGCACCATCCTCCCATAGGAACAGAAACGCAGAACACTCCGGCACAATAAAGAAGATTGACGACCCGATAGAGGCAGAAGCGCAAAAAGTACACACGCTGGACTGGAAGCAGCTGCTTCTTAGGTACGGTGTTTTCCGTAATTACCTGCGCATGTGTAGCAGGTAATATACACAATCCACGTACCACTTAGGTAAGTAGATTGACTCCGTGAGGTCTTTAAAGACCACACGGAGTAGCTTAGAAGGAAGTGGCGTGTATCATGCTGCCTCGGGGTGGACTTAGGAAGAAGTGGGAGGGATTAAGATTACCGTGGAGGCGGAGAGAGGCATTGTCCGTGCGTAGTTTCCTTCTTAAGAGGGAAAATACGCACAGTGACTTAAGGTTGCCTATAGAACTCTTAAATACCATTAGGCACCTGAAAACGGTGGCGGGCAGCGTGGGGAGGGGACCTGAGAAGTAGGTGCGGATAAATGTGTATCCACATCTACGGATCACACACGCAAGTGTAAATCCGGTCCCCTGGGTCTGCAGAGGTGAATGTGAATCGTGCGTCACATAGATGCGTTTGAAAAAGTAGCGCAGACTGCGTCCGAGTCAAAAACGCACTACCCAACAGCGGCGTCCTTTGAGAGCTGTGAGTAATTGCGGCAATTAGTGTATGGGCACAAAGCAGTGATGAGGTCAAATACGTTGCACAAGAGTTGTGTTGTAAACTGTACCGGCCATTCAGACTCGCACGCCACTGGAGCTACGGCGGATTGCGTTCTGAGGGGTGTGCGTTATGGGGGTAGAAGTGAGGATCTCCAAATGAAGGGGTTTCAGACCCTTCCAATAGGATGTAACACATTGCACACTATCCGCGGCTGATGGATTGTTTCTGTGTTTCTTTATTTTTACACACATTTTTTACTTTTTATCAGTTTAAATAGTTTTTTTTCCCATGGTTTTAGTGTATTTATATTACGACTGAAGTGTTCCCAGTATTCATAACACTTATGGTATCCGATTGTTATGTCGACAGTCAAAATGTCAACAGTTGAGTGTTATGTTAGTATTACATATATTACTTACTGTCTATATTATTACATTTCTGAAGTTTTATTTATAAGCCGTCTGCATTACATTAAGTTTACAGATATTACAAACAAATACTAACATAGGGGCAGATCTAGAACAGATCTAGAACAACGCTTCCAAGCTAATTTACGCCTGGCGGACACATAAATTTGCGATTTTGTATTTACTGCACATGCGCACGACAGATGAAACGCTACGTCACGTAACGTAACTCTGAGCGTATGGGCCATTCACGTATCTGCTACGTAAATTCGTACGTATGGGCATGCCAAAATTACACAATGTAGGTGGAGGTTTGCATTTAAAGTGTACAGTATGGGCGTGCTTAGCTGCGTAAGTCCGCGTAACCCATCCGTACATGTGCGGACAATAGCGATTACGTGGCCAAAAGTTAAGGTAGGGTTTGAAAAGCAGAAATCGGTCAAAGTACGTACATTCAAAGGGTGTGCCTAGGAGAGTGTATAGAAGGTACGCACGCGAAAATAGGCTACGCTAGTAAATGGATTGCCAGCGGAGTTCTGGATCTACCCCATAATACTCAACTGTCGACATTTCAACCTGTCTACATTTTGACTGTCGATATTTTAACCTTTTAACCTTCAACAAATTTTAGCTGTTGATATTTTGCAGCTGTTGATATCAGACCCGCCTTGTCATGCCCTTCCCGTACATCGAATACATGTCTCCTCCCCTTCTCTCCCACGGCACACCCCTCAGAACGCAATCCGCCGTAGCGCCAGTGGCATGCGGGCCTGAATGGGCTATAACTTTGTGCCCTTCTGTTCTGTGTATAACGCAGCAATATACTGGCCCAATATCTACATTTTCACTACCAAGCAACCAAATAGAACCTGCATTACCATAGGGTCCTCACAAAACAATTGGGCCTTTGACCCTGTTACCCCCCGATTGTTATGTCAACAGGTCAAATTGTAGATAGATCAAAATGTCAACAGTTGAGTATTATGTTAGTATTACATATATTATATACTGTCTATATTATTTTATATTTCTGAAGTTTTATTTATAAGCCGTCTGCATTACATTAAGTTTACAGATATTACAAACAAATACTAACGTAGGGGCATCTCTAGAACAACGCTTCCAAGCGAATTTACGCCTGGTGGACACGTAAATTCGCGATTTTGTATTTACTGCACATGCGCATGACAGATGAAACGCTACGTCACGTAATGTAACTGAGCGTATGGGCCATTCACGTATCTGCTACGTGAATTCGTACGTGTGGGCGTGCCAATTTTACGTTAGCCAAAAGTACGTCTAAATTACGCAATGTAGGCGGAGGTTTACATTTAAATTGTACAGTATGGGCGTGCTTAGCTGCGTAAGTCCACGTTGCCTATACGTACGTGCGCGGGCGTTAGCTGTTACGCTGTCAAAAGTTAAGGTAGGGTTTGAAAAGTGGAAATCGGTCAAAGTACTTATATTCAAGGTGAGTGTATAGAAGGTACGCACGCGAAAATACGCTACGCTAGTAAATGGATTGCAAGCGGATTGGATCTACCCCATAATACTCAACTCTCAACATTTTAACCTGTCTACATTTTGACTGTCGATATTTCAACCTTTTAACCTTCAACAAATTTTAGCTGTTGATATTTTGCATCAGACCCTCCTTGTCACGTCCTTCTCGTACATTGAATACATGTCTCCTCCCCTTCTCTCCCACGGCACACCCCTCAGAACGCAATCCGCCGTAGCGCCAGTGGCATGCGGGCCTGAATGGGCTATAACTTTGTGTCCTTCTGTTCTGTGTATAACGCAGCAATATACTGACCCAATATCTACATTTTCACTACCAAGCAACCAAATAGAACCCACATTACCATAGGGTCCTCACAAAACAATTGGGCCTTTGACCCTGTTACACCACCCCCCCCCCCCTCCC
>WWET01002389.1:69931-80740 GCA_011038615.1 Limnodynastes dumerilii
TTCAACGCCACGATTGTAAAAAAGTGATAACGGGCCGTATCCAGAGATCCGTTCTTGAAGGAATTCCGTGCACATTTTTAGGTTTAGATCAATTGCGCAAGCGTGGTAACTTTATGTACATAGTTTACATTGACTATACGCACGCAAGTACCTAATGGACGTACATGTGAATCGCACTTGGGGACAGACGCGCGGAAATCAGACGTACAGGAAAATGTACATGTGGGAGAGGGAGGCATTTAAATGAACGCATGGAGGCGAAGAATCGGACAGAGCACATATACGCACGTAAGTACACACAGAACAATCAGAGTGGTGTCACCGACCGCACGTCTAGGAGAGGGGAGTGTCGGGGAGAGGGGAGTGTCAGGGAGAAGGGAGTGTCTGGGAGAGGGGAGTGTCGGGGGTGTTTCCTTGCTCCGGCCGTGCGTATAATTGCGTACATAAAAAAAACGTATCTCTGAATACGGCCCAGGGACCATTTTCAACACCCTAACCCTAACCGTCCCTTTCCTCCAAGCTCACCCCAACCATCTCCTATCCCTATCCATCCTCATCCTGCAGCCCCCTAACCCTAACTATCCCCACTGAGCAGCCTAGCCCTACCAATCCCCGTCCCGCAGCCTAACCTTAACCATCCTCACTGTACAGCCTAATCCTAACCATCCCTTCCCACAGCCTAACCTTAACTGCCCCCTAACCCTACCTATCCCCACCCAGCAGCCTAACCCTAACCATCCCCGTCCCACAGCCTAACCTTAACCGTCCCCTAACCCTGCCTATCCCCACCGAGCAGCCTAACCATCCCCATCCCTCAGCCTAACCTTCACCACCCCCACTCTACAGCCTACCCCTAACCATCCCTTCCCACAGCCTAACCATAACTGCCTCCTAACCCTACCTATCCCCACTAAGCAGCCTAACCCTAGCCATCCTCGTCCCGCAGCCTAACCTTAACCATCCCCACTGTACATCCTACCTGTAACCATTCCTTCACACAGCATAACCTTAACTGCCCCCTGACCCTACCTATCCCCACCGAGCAGCCTAGCCCTAACCATCCCCGTCCCACAGCCTAACCTTAACCGTTCCCTAATCCTACCTATTCCCACTGAGCAGCCTAACCCTAATCCTCCCCGTCACTTGCTTGGGCACATCCTTACTGTACGTTGACTACGTCCCTCCTCCTCTTCCCCCACGACTCTCCAACGCACAATCGTCCGCAGCTCGAGTCACGTTCTGATCCGAAGCGGCCGTTACTGCGCGCTCTTCAGTACTGAGCACACGCAGTGGAATATCACGCCAGCCGGATTGCACGTTTTCAATCTACATACAAACATGTCATTACGAGGGTGCTGAGTTGCTCCCTGTATTTTTGCCGTTACTCCTAACGCTGGATCGGCCACAATGTGTCTTTAATGTGCGCGAGCGTTTCCTGTTCGTCTGGACCTTTTTAAAGTTTATTGGAAAGAGATAAAATCTCATAATACTCAGAAACCATTAACTAAATATAAAACTCGCCGTGACCCGGCTGCATTGTCAGTTCGCAATACAAACTGCGGCATTAAAAAGAAAAACAACTTTCAGGTGGCTGGAATATTTCTAACTCTTTGCGGCCTTTAATGGAAATTAATATCATACCTTATTAGTCTGGAATGCCCAAGGCTGCGGAGAATATATTCAGCCAATTTTCTAAGCCAAATCAGGCTGTCTCATTTAAATCTTGGCTTTCGCTGGCCGTATTACGTCAAGTACCACTAATACTATTATAACGCTATTATGCTTTTGACAAGTGGGTCTGTTAAGTGCACAGATCAATACTGTAGTTTGCAAAGTTTGAGGGGGGGGGTAATAAAAACTATCTTTGCCTTAAAAATAATAATCTTCGTAGGAGGTGTCGTTTCAATATTCAGGGGGCGCTATCTCCATCAGATTACTTTATGGCCGAAGCCTCTTTCGAACTAATTTAATCTCATTTGCCTTTAAAACAATTATCTTTTTGTTCAAATCTCGCACTGGCGAAGGACAGCTAAGATGGCTGCAGGCGTGGGTCGCCTAATTGGAAACCATTCTTGATGATTTCATAGTACATTATAGCGTCGCTGGCCGTAATACTAGATTGCAAATAAGAATCATAAAAATTTCTCTTGTAATTAATGTGAACACAGTGGCCTGTAGAGCAAGGTCTATAATAAACCCGGTTTAAAACTTGGGCAGACGCCGCGGAGGATGTAAAGCAGAGGAGAACAGGAATATCTTTCTACAGATGATTCAGCTAATGGATGAGATGATCAAGTATCCAATATTCCTCCTCTGTCCTGTCCACCCTCGTGAATTTCCCGGTTGCAGTCCCCGCTGCGATGGGCTGCTTTTAGAAATAGGTCCTTTTCGGCTGTCTCTATTTCACATGGCAGCCATTTTAGATTTTTTTTTTTTATGAATGGGTTTGTGTGCCGGTATATACTCACCCTTTCATTTTTGAAGGACCCGCCGCAGACTCGCTGCTGACAGCCCTGGAGAGGTGAGTAACCTTTTAATGTTGGGGGGATTAGGGTTAGGCTCTTAGGAAGGGAGGGTTAGGGTTAGGGCCATAGAGGGGGAGGGTTAGGGTCAGGCTGCAGGGAAGGAGGTCTTAGGGTTAGGCTATAGAGAAGGGAGTATTAGGGTTAGGCTATAGAGGAGGGAGTATTAGGGTTAGGCTATAGAGAAGGGAGTATTAGGGTCAGGCAAGAAAGAAGGGAGGATTAGGGTTAGGCTATAGAGAAGGGAGGGTTAGGGTTAGGCTATAGAGAAGGGAGGGTTAGGGTTAGACTATAGAGAAGGGAGGGTTAGGGTAATGGAAGGGGAGGGTTAGGGTCAGAATTAGGGGAAGGGTTGGGGTTACTTTTCACACTTACCTATCGGAGCACCGTGTTTGGTGCTCCATGGATCGATTACTATGCCTTGTCAAGGCATAAGCAATTGATATCCCAGACAGTTTGAAAATGGCTGGGAGAGAACGGCCCTATCAATATCGGACCATTCTTAGCGGAGACCCGCACCCTGAATTTCCATAGCATGGGTCAAAGGTAACGAGACTTAGAAGTCCGTTGGATATCATTGGAGGGATCCAAATATCTGAGTTACCCCAGACTTCCTTGTATCTGGATTTCGGCAGTGTGTTTTTGTTCTGCATAATCGCAATCATGTTTGAAGCGCATTTCGCCCTATACAGACTTCTGACAAATTACCAATGCGACAGCTTTCAGGTTGCACTTGCAAGTGGGCGTGATGTCTTCAACTGTGACCTCCCATCCCGTGCCGTATCCAATCAGCTCTTACAGAAAAATACCCTTCTAAATTTGGGTTCACACTTATTTGATTCTTGTCCAATACAACAAGTCGGTCTGATATTGGATATGAGTGTAGACTCACATGATTGCTCGTTACATCCAATGTGGACGGGTTAAACCAATCAGCTGACCAATTTTTAAGTGTGTACCCAACTTCACTCCGGATCTCCCCTCAGGAAAGAAAAGAGATGTAACACTTTATGGGGTTGACCACATTTTAAGAGCACAAGCACAGGAGACTCCCTGAAGAGTGGGTGATCTCCCTGACTCCCTGAAGTGTTGGCAATCTCCCTGATGCTGATTCAGTTCCAGAAGAAGTCATTGCGGTATGATGAAGAATTGGCCTTTATCTAAGACAACATGACTTCAATAATGGAGACAGTTGGAGAAATTAAACAAAAATACACTTTGGTCTCTTGTGAATCAGCTGCAGTGTCACCTACTTTTATATTTTCTATAGAGATGAAGAAGTCAGCGGATCCTATTCACAGTCTCCACAATAACACTGAAATATTTATTCACTGACAATATAACAATCAATAAATACTGATGCCGCCATTGTTATTGAGGAAGTTTTCCTGGCAGCCCTAGACACACCCATGGGTGGAGCTATTCACAGGACACACCCCTTTGGTGGTACAGGACACACCCCTTTGAGGCAGTGTCTTGATAGCGCCATCACAATCTCCCTGATATTCATTTGCAAAAGTTGGCAAACGTGCTCTAAACTACAGTCAAAGCTATTTGATATTTGTGTGCAACAAGCAAAAGCAAATGGAAATTTTTTTTGCACAACTCCTATTGTAACACAGTTCGACCTGCGACCTACATGCACCATTTTTTTTGCAGTTGACCCTGGCTCTGCACCAGGTCTTATGTGGTTATAGCATTACTTATTCCTGCTCTCAGGGAAAATACCATAGTGATCAGCTGCCCTCCAACCTCAAGTAAACGTTGCAACAAATTTACAGCATAAATGGCTATAATGACTTATAATTTCTTTCTTATTTCTGATGAAACCACCTGCAGACTCACAGTCTTACATTTTATGGCTGCCATGTCGACCTCGGGGGGGGGGAGGGGAATTGGTTCTCGATGCCCTCAGCAGGTTCCAGAGTGTCTTGGAAAATTGCGTAACGGGGGAGAAAATTAGAATAAAAAAAAAAGTCATTTAGTAAAGCTAGCCAGGAGTATCTGCACAGCGCCTCCCGCTGAGATGCCGGAGAGCGCCAATGTCACGAATCACAAGAAGCCAGGCTAGGAGCTACGATGCACTGCGGAGGTCTGAATGCACGGCGTTTACCCAATGTCAAGGTCTCGGTGACGGACGTTCAAGCTAAGAGAGAAATAAAGAGCCACAAATGAAACAATTTAATATTAATTGAAGAGATGGGAACTTTGGTCTAGAGATGTTTTGGAGCATTCATTAAGCATTTCATCTGTAATGAAGCTTTTTCAATCAATAATAAACCTCTGCAATGTTCTCGGGAAGTTGGAACAATAAAAAAAAGGAAAAAAAATAGTTTTTAAAGATGTTTAAAGTTTAAGGATAAATTTTTCTGCAGTGGCGGGAAAAACAAGAGGCGGCAGAATGGAGTGGAGCCATTAGACACCCAACCTGGCACCCACAGAACACAAGCCAATGGCTGTCAGCTTAGAAAGTGCCCAGCAGCCAGTCTATGAGCAATAAGGGCCGGATCCAGCTAAGCTGTCAGCTGCAGTCAATGTATTTATAAACAGTCCTCATACATGGCTTGATATCTTAACTCCCGTGCTGGCAAGGGGAAGTGCGCGCCCCTTCGAATGAGTGGAGTTGCGAGAGCTGACCCCTACCTTGAAATCACTGCAACGTATTCAGCGCTTACCATACGGTTACCCTGCCTCCCACCGCTTGGATTTTCTATCATGCGAAACGCCCCGTCCCCTCCCGCTGCTGGAAAACTTTCCATGACGGAACTTTGGATCTTGTGAATCCACTGGATCCTGTGAATCCAGTGGAATAGCGTAAAGTGTCCATGTGCACTCGCGAAATGAGGTGGTTTTCCACTATCTGTAAGCGGACAAAGCCCTTTTTGAAGAAATTTGGATCCGGTCCATAGTTTTTTCAGAGATTTTAATCCGGTCCATAATTTATTGTAGAGGCTTGGCCCCTAAGTGGGTACATTTTCTTTTGCCGTCCGTTGTGTGATTATGGGGTAGATCCAGAACTACGTTTGCCATACGTTTCCTCGCGTGGCGTATTTTCGCAAACGTACCTTCTATACACTCCCCTTGTCACACCCCTTGAACGTACGTATTTTGTCAAGATACGCTTTCCAAACCCTACCTTAACTTTTGGCAACGTAACCGACGTGATCCGCTCACGTACGTATGGGCAACACGTATTTACGCAGCTAAGCACGCCCATACTGTACACTTTAAATACAAACCCCTGCCTACATAGCGTATTTCATACGTATTTTTGACACATGTAAAATTGGCACACTCACACGTAAGGATTTACGTGACACATACGTGAATGGCCCATACGTTCACATTTACGCTACGTAAAGGAGCATATTTTCTATGATGCGCATGCGCAGTACTTACAAAAACACGATTTTACGTCTCCGCCACGCGTAAATTCGCTCACAAGCGTTGTTCTGGATCTGGCCCTTTGTAAGTAAGGTTCTAATAGAATATTACTAGCTCCTTGGCACTAGTAAAGTATCCTATTACTGGGCAGTGAGTGTGGTGATATAAAAGACCTGTATTATTCAAAGGTTAATCAGTATGTTCTTCTAAGTACTGCAGACCCTCCAACATGACCCATTCCATTAGGTACAATTGAATCCGCTCCTGAGCTTTCAACTGTCACTCACATGGTTTAAATGAATAACTGCTATTTAAAAAAACTATATGCCTCTTCAACTAAGGTGGTTACCATAGTAACTAATTATCGGAAGCTCAGGAGCAGAGGATTTTGTACCCAGTGGAATGGGTCAGGTTGGAGGGTCTGGGACAGAACACATGCCGAGTATGTGACATTACTGGGCATGTGCAGAACCGCCAGCAGTCTGCATAGAGAGACCGCCCTGAACATGTGAGGATAGGCCTCTAGCTCCCAATAGTAAGAATCCCAAAAACAAAATGAACTCCGCTCCTGCAGGGCTCTACCTAGCTCCGCCCACACATGACCATATTTAAGCAAAGCACCGCCCATTTTCTCTTAGACCCTGCCCTTTTTGCAGGCCGCCAATCGGGACAGACCTGTGAAAGACAGGACAGTTGTGAGGTATGTAGGCCGTTGTCGATGCTCTGGAGATCGATTGCTATGCCTTGTCGAGGCATAATCAATAGATATCCCAGAAAGTTCGAAACTGGCTGGGTGAGAACGGCCCTATCGAAATAGGGGACCCACACCAATGCACAACATATATCTCTGCATTTATTCTCAGCTCACCAATACATGTTATGATTCCTCTTTTTCTTTTTTTTCTTCCTGTTCGACATCAGCCTTAAATCTTCAGATCATCCTCTTTCTTCCAGGAAGCAATTAAAGTTCTATAAGATAATGATGTTATTGCGGCGAGAATCCTCTCTGTTGATCGCGAAGAAATGACGGAATGGCGGCCATCAAAGAATGGTGGGATAAAAAATTGAAATATGTTATTTGCTGCGTTAAAAAAAGAGATGACATTGAGCAAGTTCTTTATGGTCGGCTGCTTTATTAGCGTTCTGTTGGCTGACATTCTGACACGCTGTGACATATCTGTGCTCCAGGAAAGACTTAAACATTAATTGGGAAGTTGGTAATGTGAAACCTCCTTAATGAGGTATCTGCTTGTAAGTTCTAACTTAACACATTATTTACAGTGATTGCACTAATGGTTTCATCCATCAGACAGGCAGGAGAGCGGGAGAGGAGAGAGGATCATGAAAGTTTAAGCAGTGGGGGAGACCCACCTTAAAGATGATCTGGCTTATCACTGATATGGAGAACAATCCTAAAATGAGCTGATAAAGAACACGGGCATCTTATTCATGTGTTAACTTAATCAATGGATCTCAATGTGCTTTTTTTTGGGGGTATACAAGTTACAAGGCTTGCCGAGTTTCTATTGCTCCTAGGGGGAAGTCATCTATGCGGGTAAGGGGGTGTGGCTTGATGACATAACTTATGCAAATTGCATTCATTACTGCCAATTTTCATAGGGTTACTAGGGATGCGGGCAGGGCCTGATTATGCAAATTACATCATCAAGTCCCACCTAGTCCCTAGTAACACTAAGAATAGTGGTTTGATAGGCTGTGGCATAGGCGTATCTATAATGGGTGCAGGGACCCTCAGAACAGGGGGCCTGTGGCATTCACCCTGCACCCAGGGTTGCCAGGGGAAGGGGGGGCCTTTCGGCATCTATTTCTTCCCTCTAAGATCTTCCAGAGGGAAGAAATAGATGTCGAATGAGGCCCCCTTCCCGTGCGGTGGGACTGTGAAAGGGGGCGGAGCTTACAGCGCCATTGGGCTCAGTCCCTTTTGAGATCTGCGAATTGGGACAGTCCTGTCTCAGGTAAGGGGGGGAGGGGGGCCTATGTACAAATCCTACACCAGGGCCCCCTCACTTCGTAAAACGTCCCTGGGTTTGTGGATTGCATTAAATCATGGCCTCAAGGGCACTGTGGGCTCCTGCAATTGCCTGAATTTTTGGAGTCTCACAGATATTCCCAGGAGAGTCGGCAACCCAGCAAGTGGTGGGAGTTTCCGCTCTGATGGGCTGCCTTTAGAAATAGAGACAGTGAAAGTTCCTTTTCGGCTGTCTCTTTTTAGAATGGCAGCCATTTTAGATTTTATTTTATGAATGGGTGAGTATTCCGATCGGCATAGTCACCCATTCATTTTCACAGGACCCACCGCATCAATGGTTCAGGGACTGAAGAGACCGATTGCTTAAACATTTTAAAGCGCTTTCTAAAATGATGGCGCTAATTAAAACCTGTAAATAAATAAAATAATAAATCCCTATACCCTCCTCCTCCTTGTGCTCACGCACGCTCCACCATTGGAAACAGGTGTGGTTTGCCGGTAGTACGATGGTCTGACATGCCATTGAATGGCGTGAATGGCGACTGCCTGCAATTTCATCATTCGCCATTTTAGAAAGTGGTGGCGCTGTGACTCTTCGAGTCACAAAGATTTCTGCGCCGACTGGTAAGTGTTTTCACCTAACGCTAACCCTCTCCTAATGCTAACCCTCCAATTCCCGCAGTCTGACCCTAACCTTCTCTTTAAGCCTAACCCTAGGCTGCCACAGCTGCCTATTGGGAATGGGTGAAAATACTGTAGGTTCTCATTCGCAATAGCAAATATCTATTTGCTGAGGTTTTTCGACAATTCATTTAACAGGCGAGTGTATCATTGTTGAAATAAGGCAATCGCATCCCATTGGAAACCTTTCAGAAGATAAAAAAGGAAGCCTGGTTTGAGCAGATCCAGGTATGAATCGCTCTACAGGATGCAGTCTCCGGTATGGTATTTTTGAAATATAGACATCCGAAAACTCATTTTTAGCTGCCTCTATTTTGAAAATACAACTATTACTAAATTTTTGTGAATGGGTAAGCCTGCCGTTCAGCATATTTACCCATCCATTTGGAAATCACAGCTGAGCTGTTAGGGTAGGGTCAGGCTGTGGGGACAGGAATCTTAGGGTCAGGCTGCGGGGAGAGGAGCCGTAGGGTTAGGCTGTGGGGAGGGAAGTCTTAGGGATAGGCTGCGGGGAGGGGAGTCTTAGGGTTAGGCTGTGAGGAGGGAAGTCTTAGGGATAGGCTGTGGGGAGGGGAGTCTTAGGGTTAGGCTGTGGGGAGGGAAGTCTTAGGGTTAGGCTGCGAGGAGGGGGGTCTTAGGGTTAGGCTGTGGGGAGAGGAGACTTAGGGTTAGGGTGTGAGAAGGGAAGTCTTAGGGTCAGGCTGCGGGGAGGGGAGTCTTAGGGTCAGGCTGTGGGGAGGAGAGTCTTAGGGTTAGGCTGTGGGAAAGGAAGTCTTTGGGTCTGGCTGCAGTGCAGGGAGACTTAGGGTCAGGCTGTGGGGAAGGGAGTTTTAGGATTAGGCTGTGGTTAGGGGAGACATAGGGTCAGGCTGTGGTAAAAGGAGTATTAGGGTTAGGCTGCGGGGGGGGGAGTCTTAGGGTCAGGCTGCAGGGAAGGGAATCTTAGGGTCAGGCTGTTGGGAGGACAGGGTTATTGTAAGGATTAGTAAAAGGATTGGTTTGGGTTAGATTCATACTTAACCATTTTCAGGCACTTCGCTGGCTGGGAGAGAACGACCCTTTTTCGAACCCGCGGACCCACTCCCATCCTCAACACAAAAAGCTGTTGTTTCCCGACCACAGCGATCACGAAACACCTGCCTTTTGGAAGTCTGAATCCAGCCGATTTCGATGCGTTTGACTCAGAACAATTAAGTTAACCCCAGACGCATGTTCATCTTAGAGAGTATGAGGGGTTAAACTGCAACGGACAGTGGGGCCCATTGCTAGTGAAGGTTTTCTTCACATCAAGCTCAAAAGCCTCGTCCCAGACCATAATCATTAAGTATAAAACACATCAGCACATTAAATGGTTCTTAATTAAGAGTTTAGATATAAATAAACGACATTATCTATGTGGGACGGCACCTGGAATAAAACATCGCTGTCACATTTTAAGTGCACTTTAGAAAATGAAAAAGCACCTTTCACACTTGTACCAATTTTCATCAATGTCCCCAAAGACATTTCCAGCGTTGTTATTGTGACGTCTGAAGAGACACCATTCACGAGGCTGTCAAGAAATGCAAAGCTAACAGACACCCCGCCCCCACCCCAACGACGAGCGCCGCGATTCAGGGCTTTATTAAATCGAGAGCGGTTTTAATCGCTCACCTGAGATTATTATGGTTTCCTATTAGTCCGAGCGCAATTTATTTCTAAACATTTCTGTCCACTTAAATCCAAGTTTTCTAATTAGTTTGTTTTGATTCTATCTCAAAGGAAACGGCTATTTGGGATAGCATTTGTTTACTCTCATTTTATTTATTATACAGACAAAACAGTGCACTTAATATTAAAACAATACTAGAGGGAAATTAACCTGGACGCCTCGCATTGTGGACGGTATATAAAGTTTGAAAATAAGAGGAAAACAGGTGGAAAGTTACACCTGGGCAAAACCAATTGCAGGGGGAGTCCAATTAATTTTATTCTTTGCATGCAGGGAGAATACTTTGCTTTTTCTTATTGCACACAGATACTAACCAGTGTTACTATTACACTGTTATTTATCACCTCTCATCTCTAATATTATTATATTATTACACAAATACTGACCAGCGTTACTATTACACTGTTATTTATCACCTCTCATCTCTAATATTATTATATTATTACACAAATACTGACCAGCGTTACTATCACACTGTTATTTAGACTTGGGATGGGAAACATCACCTCTCATCTCTAATA